>PQWD01007448.1:0-76420 GCA_019425675.1 Leucinodes orbonalis
AGATAAAGCGAGCTCGTCCGAAATAAGTTTATTCATACGTCCTACAAGACCATAGGTCTTTCTTTCTTTCTTTTCTTTCTTTCAAACGACATCATAATGGTATCTCTAATAGAAACCTCACAATCACTGATAAAGTACTATTTAAAAGGTTAAAAGCAAGTCGTATGTAGCGTCACAGCAGGCGTGATAACAGCAGTGATGTAAGGCAAGTGTGAGCGTAAACATGGAGCGAGCATGCGCTTGCGCAAGATACGGCCGGTAGCGTCGGCAAACATAAATATATAAATATTCACCAACATTCACACAGCGCCATCTAGCCACAGATTAAGCCACTAGTCTGTGATATGGACACTAATCGACGGATAAACATACTTTCATACTTTGTAACACATACAATTATACATAGAAACACCCAGTCCATTACAATAAATTTATTTATATTGTCTTCTTCTTAATATTGACCTAGTCTGGATCGCGAACTCTTTAGAAGAAGCCTTCGTTCAGCAGTCGACATTTTAGGCTGTAATAATGATGATTTAAGGTAACATTACTATATTATTATTGAAGATCTAAAAAAAAAATTATTCCTAAATGCCTTTCTAAAACCTAAAAAACAAATTATTCTTGAATTTTGACATGACGAACATAATATGGTCTCCCTATTTGTAATGTTAGTTTCTTTTTGCTACCATTACATTGGTAACGGTTTTCCTCGTTGCGACATCGGTTATTTTTCAAGGGAAAGTAGTGACGAGTGTGTTCGCATTTTTACGGATCCTGCCTAACAGGCTGGTGTAAAGTATGTGTATTGTACAAATAACACTATATTTTAGGCTAAATGTGTAGTCTAGTATCATCATCATGATGATAATGATGATGCGTGGTCTAGTGATCACAGCGTTTATATAATATAGTTAAACTGTGAATTAATGTATTAAGGAGCAAATGAAAACATCGCTATGGTCTCTTTTATAAAAAAAATATAATGGGTATACGATAGCATCTGGTTATTATCTGTTTAGCTGTCTACTAAATTACTAGTGTTTTTCATAAAAATCAACATCTGTAAACAAAATTGCTATAACAAAAGTATAAAATATTAAGAAAATTAACAAGATAACATTATCATTAAGACATCACTACAAACAATCAAATAAAAACCTAACAAATCTCCTAGTACTGCACAAAAGCTGCGTTTCACAAAAATTCACAACATGGCCGCGTATGTTTATAATTTTACCAAAGCACTCAAAGAAATTCCTAAATAAACAGAAAATAAATATATTTTATGAAAATCAATAAGATATATGATAATTTACTGTTTATTTTCAGTAAAAAACATAAGTACAAACAAACATATAAAATTCTAACAAATCTAGTAAAAGATAGACTGCAGTGCGTTGCGTTAACAAGATGGCCGCCGTATGTATCTAATTTTACTAAAACAGTCAAAGGAATTGCTAATTATGCAGCCGGAGCCTTGAATGTTCTAAGTATGTGTAAATTCAAATTCAGAAGCCCTACGCGTGACGTCACCTAGGCTCGCGTGCACGCTCAGCCTTGACGGATAATGAGGCTGTGTGGTACTGGTGCCTTTGACACATTACCATGTTAGTGCAAAAAAATAATGGAGGGAAACAAGATGTTTAGGTTGTCTATGATTGCAGATTTTTTAATAGACTGTCAGCCGGAAATACTTAAATTAATGATAAATACGTAATGGTAATTACATGTCTCTTAATTTATACTTATAGTATTTATCATTTATAAATTACAATCATCGATGTTTTTAAGAATAATCTCATTTCATAATAATTATTATATTATTTAATTATCGATACTAAATCTATGTAAACGCCCGATGTTTGAATAGACAGATTTTTTACTTTTTTTGCAGTATAAATAGAGGTTTTCTATTTACTCGGAGCTTCGCATAACGGATACATAAAACTTAACAATATAAAAATTCGTAGTACATCTATTTTGCTGTAGTCATCACACGTAGCGCAGTGCTACGAAATTTTGAACTTGAAATGATCGTAGTCTACAAAAACGTTTGTAGCCGCGTAGCATATATTTCGCGCTTTTTTTCTAAACATTTGTTCAATCAAGGCACATACAATCTCGATGTTTATATACGAACCAAAACCACCATCGTCACAGCTAAAAATGTCCACTGCTGAACGAAGTCCTCTCCTAATGACTTCCACGCGGACTGTTCCTAACAGACGACATCGATCTGCTACCCGCCACCTTAACCAGGTCATCCGTCCATGGTTGGGGGTCGACCAACGCTTCGTTTCTCATTACTTGGACGCCGCTCGAGAACCTCTCCGCCCCATCGGCCATCGGTTCTATGCACTATGTACCCTGCCCACTGCCACTTAAATTTGCTCATCCTTTGGGCTTTGTCGGTCACTCTATTTCTACGAATATCTCTCGTTATGGATCCTTTCAAGAAGAAAAATATCTAACTTAGCCCTCTCCATAACACGTTGAGAAACCTTGATCCTATTTAAATGGTTCTTAGAAACCAAATCTATATCTTTTTGCATACCAAGGTAACATATTGAATGCAACATATACGTAACAATAGTCTTACTTTGCTCTTATTTAATGGAATATAATTTACATATGTCAATATTTTAATATAACCGAAGTATAGACACGTTCCTCAACACGCCATAAGTCCCATGATTCCCTCCACAGATCGATTAAATAAAACATTACGAATGTCAAATAGTGACGTGTTGTTTTTAATACATAGGCAATGATATTTATTATAATGCCAATGTTAACGTGTAGAAAAATATATTAGTAAGATATATTTTAAAACGTATTTTTAAGGAATAAAATATTTTTAATATAGACTTAAGAAAATATTTTTTGTGCCGATAACATTATAATATTATGAAATATTAGCGGTGCGCCATTATTATTGTGAGTTTTAATAAGCTTAATTCCAAAATAAAATATAATATAGTTTATGTTATCTAGGCAAAGAAAAGCTTTGTGATGGTTGAAAAAGTATTTCAATTGGCAGTAGTTGCGGAATCTATTAAATGCAAACAAAACTTAAACTATTACAATAAAGTACTTGAATTTATTGTAATCGTAATATTAAAAGGTTGGATAGTGAAGGAATTTCCTTGTTTACAACCGATAGGTTTACCTACAGACAGTTATAAACGGGCATGATAAAATTAAATTTAAAAAATGTTAAAATAAAAATCGTAATATATATAAATCCAGCACACATTTACTTCCACATTTAAAAACAAATATTTATTATAGTAACCTTTGAAGTATTTATTGTCCATGAAATGAAACCATTCTAATATATTTTTTTTTTCTTTTCAGGTAAGCAATGGATCTTTTTGGTTTGAAAATAATGCATTCACCAGTATCACCACCACAGGCTGTGTCTACTAGTAAATCTGGTAAGTAATTATGGTATTTTCGGCATGGCTGGTCTCAATTATGCTAACTTTAAAATCCAAGTGTAAAATTTTGCACTCTTTTGTTCCGTTTCATGGTAGTAATAGTATTTAATTACCATTAACTTTGCATCGTTATACCAATTTTATTTTACTTTTACATTTTTTGTAAATACAAACATATCATAATAAATAAAGACCCAGATACAAACGGACATGTTCATGCATACAATATGTCAGTCCGGGGATCGAACCCGTAACCTTTGGTGTAGTAGATACACGTCACAACAATTACACCACATATAAAACATAGAAAATACAGGTCGTAAAAAATATGCCTTGAAACATTAAAAAAAACAGTCTCATCAATATTGTCTATGACCATATGTCATGAGTATAAGTGACGGCTCAAACAGTGTTTTCTAAGGCCGGTTCGTTATCTAACAGTGAAAGTGAATTTCGGCAGCCCACTCTCGAAACGCATGGTTATACGTATGAAGTTTATATTTTATGATTTGGTAGCGTTTGTTTTGTGATAAAGACTGATTAGAATCCAACTGTCACCGACTACTCTAAAGAGCGTCGGTTTTGTGTGGACTATTGCCTTTTGATCTGGAGGATACAGGTTCAAATCTCTCCACGTACTTGTATTATCGGTTTTTCGAAATTATATGTACACTATCCGACGCTCTTACGGTGAAGGAAAACATCGTGGGAAACCTGCGCACGCCTGCGAAGATTCAAAGGTTGTGCGTGAGTCGGCCAACCCGCACTGCCGTCAGCAGAGAACGGGAAGCAGCTCTCTCATTGTAGCCTTTAGTCACTGCTATATCCAACACGCCTTCTAAACTTCACTATTAAATTCAAAGCCCAGATTTTTCTTTTTTTCCATACGATCTGCGTAAAATAATGTAAGTGAAGAACACAATGATATTCTGTATATGTAAAGGTAGATACGCCATCCGTGCCTCAAAAACGAACCGCCAAAGAGAATACAATTTGTAGCCTTTTGTTTAGGTAATGTACGCTCATTCGAAATATGTGTATGTGTGCTGTCGCTGCATTCGGAACACTTTTTTCGATTGTTTTGTGAACATATCACGACCTTATATCTACCTACACCCTTGTTACAGAACAAATTTTCGTTTTACAGTGTAATTCTTTAACAATGGCTTTATTAACAAGATTATAAATACATCAAAATAAAAATACATCATCATATTTCTTGTACAACAAATAAATTTAATAATATCGCGTTAAATAACGAGATATCGTTATAACATAGTATATTCTTACGCCATGGGAACCGGCAACGAAACAGTCACTAAGATTTGAATTTCGAACTTTCATTTTTTTTCCGACGAGTGAAAGTCGCCAGGTATTATAACAATTTTGCTTACGCGTGTGTGCGGAGCAAATTCAAATTTCGAATGCGGAAGTTGCGTTCGATTCAGTTTGTGGCAATTATGTGATTTATCTCTATATTTAAAACTAGCTTTTTCCAGCGGCTTTACTCGTATTATGTTCGGGTAACACGGTTCCCATTGCTGGATATGAAAACAGATAATATTTTACGCTGCTGTAGATCAAATAATACGTCTATCGGTTTTAACTTCCTACCTTGGACCCTGCGAAAGTGCCATATGATGATAGTGAAATAACTAAACTTGACTGGCGCAAAGAAATTCCTTGAACTAAATAAATGGTGGCGAGATTAAAGCTACGTGTGCTTTCAGTCCTTACTCCTTGTGCTTTCCCTTTACTAAAATGTAGGCGACCACACAACAGTGTTTACATCACTAATATCATAAAGGTAAAAGTTAAATAAATGTCCTTTGACATTCACACAATAATATGAATAATTCAACGGAAAACATAGTAAACGTAGAGCGTCGGTGGCTCAGTGGTGCGGACTGTCGCCTTCCTACCGGGAGGGCTGAGGTTCAAATCCCGACACGTACCAATGTATTTTCGAATTTTCGAACAATATATGTACGTTATCCGACACTCTTACGGTGAAGGAAAACATCGTGAGGAAACCTTCATGCACGCCTGCGAAGGGATTCGAAGGTTGTGTGTGAAGTCGTCCAATCCGCACTGGGCCCGCGTGGACGACTAAGGCCTAATCACCCTATAAGGGTAGGCTCGTGCCCCTCGGTGGGGACGTTTAATGAGCTGATGATGATGAAACATAGTAATATACTTTTTTTTTAAATACATACATATTATACATAGAAACCGGTGCAATAACGTTTTAACTGCTAATGGGTTAACAATCTGTTAACAATCTCAGTACACACGACAAAATCCATAAAACTTCACATTAATCTTGCCTTGTTTTTTTCCGTTAACATTTAACGAAAGTATTTAAAACGGTTGCGCCAATAACGTTGTCGGTTTTTCCTCGTACTTATGAGTCAACGGACATGCCTCGTGTGGCAACTTAAAAAAGTTATAAAACTCCTAATTGAGGACTGATTTACACGCGTATCAAGTTATTTATATTACTAGCTGTATCCCGGTGTGTTGCTCGCGGTATAAGAGAATTTACCAATGTGTGTCAATCAAATTTAATTTATAATAATACAGCTTGCCAACCCTAATTATCTACAAACAACAATAATAAAAAAAATTGGCAATACACCGATCTACAGGACCAAAAAAAATAGTGAGAAATTAGAAGGCACCCATTGTAGTTACAGTCACTAGGTTTACTAGGTGGTAGACTCGATACTGAGTCGTCTAGGTACCACCGTAGTGCCAGATATCATCCCGGGAAACAGGAGTGTTATGCACTTTTGTGTTTCCGGGATGAGGGCACTGTAGCTAGTGAAATTACCGGGTATAAGACATAACATCTGTTGTCTCGGGTGACGGGCGCAGTGCGGTTTGATGGAGGGTATAATAACTGTCTATCAGTTGTTGGTCTCCTTCAATGCCGCTCTGTCATGGTTAGGCGTATCACAGATTTCCCAATACAGGAGATGGGGCAAGCCGCGTTTAAAGTGCGACAAATGTAAGCTCAACGAGCATACACTGGCTGCCAGTTTACGCTCTGTGAGACGAGTCAAGACGCACGAATATTAGAAAAAATTACCGTTTTTTTCCAAAATGCCGTCCTGTGCAATTGTTACATGTCATCATCGCAATGAATCAGTAAATTTACCGAGAAATATAATAACTTTTTACAGGTAAGAACCGAAAAGAAATTGCGACACTGGGACTGCCTATAAACTTGGCGGCTTGTCCAGTCTAATTGTATATTCGGATGTCTGTGGGCGTATCACTTACCAGGTGAGCGTCCTGACCGTCCTGTACACGTATAATATAAAACAAGTCTCAGGAGTTATACCGAAGTAACAACATACAAGTCTATCAAATATTAACTTTACCCAAAACTCAATAAGCCGCCAAAAAGGTGAAATATTAATGTTTTAAGGGATAGCAGTAAACCCCAGATGATTTGGTGTGGATGTCTTTTGAAGATGTCTTTGTTCAGCAGTGGACAAATACTGTAATGATGCAAGAGATGATAATACCCTAGTCGATGTACTAGGAGTCCATGAACTACAAAGAGGTTGTCCCGTAGTTTGCAATACGTCGGTAACTTGGTGTTATAAAAAAATGAGAATAATAATATGATTCCTAGGCTTATTTTGGTTCATTAAATCATTTGTGAATTATTCGAGGTTTCACCTAAAGAAAAACGTCATATCTTTCAACATCTCACTTCATATTGCGTACAAACAGTTCAGAGGTAATGCTACACAGTCAATTCAAATTTCTTCATTCACTTTCACTTTCAGTCTGAGTCGAAACTACTTCCCGCTAGATGGCGTAAAACCCATAAACCAATCTGAAAAGCGCAAACAATTAAAAAACAAGCTTAGGAAGTAATATTTTACTATCTACAAACTCCGATAAGCGAGCGTTTACGTAATATTAACTGACCATAACAGTTGGAGCTGCGTGCATTTCTTTCTGTTCGCACAATGTTAGGGAGCGTTCGCGGAGATGGGTCAAGTTAAATTGGTCGCATGTAGTCAATAAGGTAAGATGGCTGACTCGCTGACTGTGTAGGGCTGGCAAATGTTAGATAATAATTAATGAATAACATGAAATTAGTCTCACCAAATACTTTATAATATTCTAGGTAAAATGGGACAAAAAAAAGGTTTTTTCATTTTAGTATGATTTTCCTTTTTTTGATTTTCTTCCATTTCTGGATGGTTAAAAACATTTCACGTGCTTGTTACTAGAGCAAAAAGGGTTTTGTTTTTTAGGTGGGTGTGAGAAGGACTTTCCCTGCAGTGGGACAATTAATGGTGATAATAATCATCATCATCAGCTCATTAAACGTCCCCACCGAGGGGCACGAGCCTACCCGTATAGGGTGATTAAGTCTTAGTCGTCCACGCGGGCCCAGTGCGGATTGGACGATTCACGCACAACCTTCGAATCTCTTCGCAGGCGTGCATGAAGGTTGTTTTCCTTCACCGTAAGAGCGTCGGATAACGTAGGTACATATATTTTCGAAAATTCGAAAACACATTGGTACGTGGCGGGATTTGAACCTCAGCCCTTCCGACGCTCACGGTGATAATAATGATGTGACTTATTTCATGAATAGAACCTTGCGCAAAATTTGACAGTGTTCAAAATTATAGCCTTTTATAATAATATATAAAGTTTGAGTCATTAATAATTGTTTGTCATTTAATTTTATTTATCTGGTCCGGTATTGGTCTGGGTGTTTTTTTTATGTATAATATGTGTGTAATTACAAATAAAAAGGACATGTATGGTTTTCCGTTGTTTAGTATCTATATTACAGGCTAATGCTAAGTTTGACGCTGTCTGAATGTCAGTGGATATTTTTTAAATTTATTTATTTAATAACATAAAAAATGCTGTCACGTTTTGGGTATTGGCAACCCTAGCTAAACCAGACGTATGCCAGCCGAGCGTTTCCGAAGTTACCCGACCGCGCTCGTAAGTGGGTCACACGGACGCACACATTGCCCCTCACGAGACTGCGCGCGTGGACTGTGTTTTGTTCACACTATGCGATTTTTTTCGTATGCGCATATTTTTTGTCGTTTATACATTTGTATCGTAATGTTGCATTCGATTTATAACTTGTGACGTAGAGTGGATCGATCATACTGTGATTTGTTTGTACCTTGTTGTGTAATGTTTAAGACGTCGGCTGTTACATAAAGGGTAGCGGGTTCGATCGCCGGGCAGTACAAACAATATTTAATGTAAAAAAATCACGCAGCGCCATCTAATCCCAAACTAAGCATTAGCTTGCATTATGGCTACTCAACAACGGATAAACATACTTAAATATATTTTTTGAAATACATACCTATTATAAATAGAAAACACTCAGGCCAATACAAACAGACATGCAAACAATTCTATGCAATGCCGGGGATCAACTCCATTACCCTTGTTGTAATAGCCGCCTGCTCAGCCATTAAACCACGTGGATCGTCAAATATTGTAACAAAGCTATTACGTTACCAAGTAATTTCATTTACGTTATCCTTTAGGTAAAAACACTGATATAAATACATGTCTGTAATAGAGGGGTTAAAAATTTAGATTACGGTATGTAATGGTCTAATGCGCTGAGTGTTGGGTTTACTGTTGAATTAAATCCGGAGGCTGTGGGTTCGAATACGGCCATATTATCAAATTCACTGTGCAATTTTCCTAGTTTGATTATGAAATTTGCACTTTTAATCACCTGATTGTCCGAATCTAATCCGTTATAAGGAGGGATCCCTGCTATGATCCTAGGTAAGTAGTGGTAAACACCCAACAGTCTGCCCAATTCGTAGGTTACAGCCCAATTACCCCATAGCTTCGTGAGAAGACAATATTTTTTTTTAATTTATTCTTTTTTTTTCGAACTGACTACTGCTGTTGCCCGCAGATGGCCTTTCCAGCTTCACCGGGCGCGTGGCGAGCGCAGATGGCTCTCAGCCTTAATATTTACACAACGAGCCTAAGGGCGTCCCCGAACGGGACTCGAACCTCGGCTTAGGGCGTTGCGGGGGGGGGGGGGCTTGGTAGCCTAACATATGTTTGGGGAGAAAAGCGGCCCGGCACATGCCGGTTACGCGAATAGGGACTGTGCGAACCTACAGGGACACGCGACGATGGCCCCCGCCGGCGGGGAAGAAAGCCTATACTCTGCGATGGAACGCTATAGGCTGATGATAATGGTGAATCCACGACCTTATACAGACGCCCTATACGCGGTCCCTTAGATATGTATATTTTTGTTTGTCATTCATCATCATCAGCTCATTAAATGTCCCACCGAGGGGCACGAGCCTACCCGTATAGGGTGATTAGGCCTTAGTCGTCCACGCGGGCCCAGTGCGGATTGGACGACTTCAACACAACCTTCGAATCTCTTGTGTGCATGAATATGTCTGTTTGTAATGACCTGAGTGTTTTCTATGTATAATATTTATGTATTTAAAAAAAACACGCTCAACATGAGCCTAGATGGCGCTATGTAAATGTCAGTGGATATTTATTTATTTACTAATCTTTTGTTCCCTTTCCCATTTATTGTTATCATATTTTAAGTATATTTTGTTCCCTTCGCCAATTATTTAGCTCAGAAAAAAAAACTAAAACCTTATTGGTATAAAATATTAGTAATCGGCCAATACCTGTTTGTCAACTCGCGGCTGTCATGGACGCCCAGACTGGCGGGCGTTAAACTAACTTGCCACTAACTTTTAAGTGTTATTTGCTTAAAATATCGCGTTGAGGGCCGTTAGCTTGAATTGAATGGACAGTTGGATAAGTTAATGTTTTTTCAAATATTGATATAATACATAGAACTCCCCATTGTGCGCCAGGTAAAAAAAAATCACTGACATTCACACAGCGCCATCTAGCCCCAAGTTAAGCGTGAAGCCTGTGGTACGGGTACTGAACAACGGATAAACATACTTATATTTTTTTTAATACTTAAATATTATACATATAAAAAACCCAAAGCATTACAAACAGACATGTTCATGCACACAAATGTTTGTACTGCCCGGGGATCGAACCCGGAACCCCTTGGTTTAGGAGCCGACGTCTCAACCGCTACACCAAATGAGCCGTCAAAAAGATATCCCGGTCCTCTGCTTTTCCCATCCAGCCTCCACCTGCGACCTTTCGCAAGTAGTCGGTCCATCGGGCTGGAGGGCGTCCTACGCTACACTTAATATTGACAAGATTAACTTATTTTTAACTGACTACTGCTGTTGGCCGCAGATGGCCTTTACAGCTTCACCGGGCAAATGTCGAGGGCAGATGGCTCTTAGTCTTAAATATAGATGATTTCAATTCAAATCTTGACACGTACCAATGTGTTTTCGAATTTTCGAACGAGTAGACCTATATAAGCTCATCATCATCAGGCTCATTAAACGTCCCCACCGAGGGGCACGAGCCTACCCGTATAAGGTGATTAGGCCTTAGTCGTCCACGCGGGCCCAGTGCGGATTGGAGGACTTCACACACAACCTTCCAATCTCTTCGTAGGCGTGCATGAAGGTTTCCTCACGATGTTTTCGTTCACCGTAAGAGCGTCGGATAACGTACATATATTTTCGAAAATTCGAAGACACTTTGGTACGTGGCGGGATGTGAATCTGCGCCCTCCCAATCGTAAGGCAACAGTCTCCACCATTTAGCCACCGACGCTTTTAGACTCTACGTTACGAAACTGAAATTCGCAGTTACCCAGCGTATTCAGAAATACCAAGGGAAGCCCTGACTTTGGTCTTCCAAAGACCACATTGACGAGATGAGAAAGTAACACCATTATACATAACAGATATAAATACTATTCATAATAAATAACTGAATATGGAAAGAAATACTTTAAATAAATATAATCGGCATACAAATATTACAACGTACTAAATATTATTATTTAAGTAGGTGAGGGAAAGTGGTACATAATTATACATTTGAGTCAAGTAAGTGTTTTGATTTGTAATAATAGTATGTGTTTTTATTTGTTTTATTTTATGAACTTCAAACGCATGCGCGAAATAAATTATTCCAAAGCTAAAACAAAACATCGTATTGACCTACGTTGGGGCGTCTATTTTCAAATTGACGTAAAGCCTGTTAAATTTATTAAACGAATTGAAAATCGTGTCACAAAGTCTAGTACTGCCACGCCGATCCAGTGTGTTGAATAAACCTTGTTGAATGTACCAGGAGTCCATAAACTACCAAGAGGCTGTTTTGCAGGAAGTACCATGGACCGGTAATGTTGGCTTAAACCCGATGTTGGTTCCAAAGTATTTATTATGCTTTTAGTCGGAAAATTCTTGCTCTTATAAAGGGAATTACACTGTTGATAAGATCATATCACCAACAACTTTAAAAGTACTTGTTAAAAATATGTGTCAGTAAGCACAAACCATTTCGTAGGATAAATCAGAGATGGACTAAAACCTGTTAGTAGTGTACTAGGCATTCATAAAATACCAAGAAGCTTTTCGGTAGAATGCGCTACAGAAAAGTAAGGTTGGATTAAACCCGATAAGAGTGTACTAGGAGCTCATAAACTAACAATAAGTTACTGGACAGCAAGTATAGGGGGCGAGTGAGGTTAAATAATAAAAAAAAAATGCGTCAGTAAGCACAAACCCTGAGGTAGGATAAACCAGAGTTTAAGTAAAACCTGTAAGTAGTGTACTAGGCATTCATAAACTACCAAGAGGCTGTTCGGTAGAATGCACTACAGTTGGGTTGGATTAAACCAGATAAGTGTGTAAAGTTGTTAAACAACAAGCATAGGTGGGTAGTGAGGTTGGCTTAAACCCGAAAAAAGTGTACTGGGAGTCCATAAATTAACAAAAGGTTGTAAGGCAACTTGGCTAATAAGGTTGGCTCAGAAGTGTAGTCGTAGTCCATAAAATACAAACCTGAGATTCGAACCCACGGCCCAAGAATCAAGAATGTATCACAACTCCGAGACGACTAGAAAATGAAGGCATGTTTAAATAATTATATCAACACGTCGTTGTGTTTACAAAGATGGTCGGCATTTACGCAATATATTAACCAACTTAAGAGATCGGTCGTATACGCCTAAATTTATTTCATACATACTTGGTACATAGATGAAATTCTTTATCCTACACACACATTCATAGTAATTCATTGAAAACAGAATGCAATTTAGGCGGTATTATTGCTTGAAGCGATTTCTTCCAGACAACCACACAAACATTACGAGTAACAAGAAAGATCAAGATTGTAAATACATATCAACACAAAATATCTCTTGTATATATATATAATATATGTTTATCATCATCATCATCATCAGCTCACTAAACGTCCCCACCGAGGGGCACGGAGCCTACCCGTATAGGGTGATTAGGCCTTAGTCGTCCACGCGGGCCCAGTGCGGATTGGACGACTTCACACACAACCTTCGAATCTCTTCGCAGGTTGTGTGTGAAGGTTGATGTCTATTCTCCATCAATGCGCCAGACACCCGAGAAGATAGACGTTAGGTAATTTCACTAGTTGCAGTGCCCTCATCCCGCAACAAAAAAGTGCATAGCACTCCTGTTTCACAGGACGATATCTGGCACTGCGGTGGTACCTACCTAGACGATACCGAGTCTACCACCTATGTAAGTGTTCGATATAATTGTAATATGTACGTACCAGCCAATGATACAGTGTATCTTATTATATCAACGAAAGTCCATTTCAAATGCATTCGTCTAAAACTGACCTACCGCAATACTGTTGACAGTATTATTTCAATTACCATACAATAGTTGGCGGTAATATACAGAATAAAAATAAACTTACTACATGCACAATCACGAAGAAATGTCCGAGCCGCTTGACACATACGTTGACTTGTCTATTCAACCTATCGCAGTCCACTGCTGGACATAGGTCACCCCATTTTGCGCCAGATATCCCGGTCCTCCGATTTTCTCATCCAGCCTCCACCAGCGACCTTTCGCAAGTCGTCGGTCCATCGGGCCGGAGGGCGTCTCACGCTACGCTTCGTTGATTATTTATTGTCATATTTATAACATACAATTATTCATAAAAAATGTTCACCTTAACGCGTCATTAAAAGGGTATAAAATTAAAAGCTCGAGCATTCTACTATGTCACTGTGACATGTAGCGAGCGACGTGATTATGAATGAAAATTCTGCCCAACTGACGCGATGAGCTGACTTTTTGCGTAAGATTGTGCTAGTTAGTTTACTGTTATCCAAAGCAGTATAAGTTTGATATTATTAGTTATATGTATATTATATGTGATCCGAGTTGGTTGAAATTAAATTTATTATTATTTGTAGTCTTCTTTATTGAAGTTATTGTTTCAAGAGTTGTGTGATGTTTGGATACTTTTCGTCAATCTGCATGGACTTCCTCGTTCTACAGGTATTGCAGCAGTGGACCGTTATAGGTTGAAGAGAGAGAGAGATGATCATCAAAATGTTTGGCTACTTACTGTACTCAAATTTGGTATGTGACCTAAATTTAGTATGAAACCAACAAAAAAATCATCATGATCTTCGCCATTTTATTGGCTCTACATGATTTTCGGTCCCCATCCCCAAAAGTAGGAGGGACTTATATGAGACTTTCGAAAATGTACAAAATACCAAAGAGAGGGGAGGGGAATATGAGACTTTCGCCCTCGACTAAATTAGGACATGAAAGTTAACATGGAACTTTAGACAGCAACTGATTAAGAAACAGAAAACCTATTAAGAAATACTTAAGAAAGAAATTAACACTTAGGAGACCCACCTGTGATCCCACCAAAAGCATTTATTTATTTATTTAGAATCTTTTTTTTTTTTTCGAACTACTGCTGTTGGCCGCAGATGGCCTTTACAGCTTCACCGGGCAAGTGGCGAGCGCAGATGGCTCTCAGCCTTAAAATTTACACAACGAGCCTAAGGGCGTCCCCAAACGGGACTCGAACCTCGGCTTAGGGCGTTGCGGGGGGGGCTTGGTAGCCTAACATATGTTTGGGGAGAAAAGCGGCCCGGCACATGCCGGTTACGCGAATAGGGACTGTGCGAACCTACAGGGACACGCGACGATGGCCCCCGCCGGCGGGCGCGGAATCTCGGTTGTCGATTTGTGGAGTGTAACTTTAGTGTTTTATCTAACCAACAATACAAGCATACACATATTATAATATTACAGTGTTACATTTCAAAATTCTGATACATGTACCTATTATAGGTAAGTTCAGCTTAATCAATATATTATTATTACTTTTGTACTATAACTAGTTACAAGTTAAGTTATTATATCATATGAAATTCAATTCAAAGTAAATTTATTATGTAGCATTTCGCGTAAAATGTTGTTAAGACAACCACGAGGTTTGCCCTGTCAAAAGATATCAGATCTCATGTAATGAAGATTCTGAATCTACACGGCCTAACTACAGATCCTAACTTCAACAAATTCTACATATCAGTAAATAAGGCTTGGCGGTTTTTGTTGTGTGGTGTGATTTGTTGAACTGTCGCCTCTTACACCAAGGGTTCCGGGTTCGATCTCGGGCAGTACCAACATCTGTGTGCATGAACATGTCTGTTTGTATTGGCCTGGGTGTTTTTATGTATAATATGTATGTATTTACAAAAAAATAAATAAATACTTTAATCCGTTGTTTAGTATCCATATTAAAGGCTAATGCTTAGTATGGGACTAGATAACACTGAGTGAATGTCAGTGGATATTTATTTATTTATATATAAAGAACATCTCCATCAAAACTGAAATAACTCAAAATTACATCCATTAATCACAAGCGTGTAATTAAGAAAAATACCAAACTATTACACAGCGCATTCGAGAAAAGTCAAAAGAAACCCCTTTTCAGTGCATTCAAAGTACTGCAGGTTTGTGTGGCGGGAATTCCACAGGAGATTAGGCCGGTTGTAGGTACTTATGCAGTACAGGCGTAGGCTGCACACGTGCGCGTATAGGCTGCGACTAAACATAGTCGATATAACAGTATCAATATACAATATTGGCAAATCACTACAAAGTATAAAACAAATGCTTTTTCTGTCCCTTTATCCCTACGTATGCTTAACTCTTTAAAAATACGCAATGGTTTTTGATACGGTTTTTTAATAGATGGAGTAATTGAAGAGGAAGGTTTATATACATATAAACCTATTTATTATACATAATAGCACCCATTATAGTGAAGAAATAGTGATATTTTTGAGGTTTGCGACGGTACCGGCCGGGGCGGCGGGAGCGTGCTTATTATCAGTATTGCACCTGTGCGAAGCCGGGGCGGGTCGCTAGTATGCAATATTCCATATCGATGTCTTAATCGATATGAGTCGTCCACGCGGGCGCTGTGCGGATTGGCTGACTGCACGCACAACCTTTGAATCTCTTCGAGGCGTGCGTGTTTTCCGACACCTTAAGGTATTGGGATTAATATACATAATTCCGAAAATTCGAAAAGACATCCACTCATCATGCACCTATTCTATGTATATGTACGAATTTAATAGATATGTGTATTGTAGTATGAGTATGTTTATCCGTTGTTTCGTACCCATAGTATAAGCCCCCTTATATTGGGGCTAAATGGCGCTGTATTAACAAAAATAGTGGATGAACCGAATAAAATGAACTTCCTTATCCTGTAGGAAAGAATAAATAAATTTCAATGAAATCAAAATTTTTGCCATTATATATTCGAATTATTTTTAATTAATAATGTAATGGACTATATAATTTTTATTATATGAATCCCATACTTCATCATTACAGCTTAATATGTCACTGCTGCGACGAAGGCTGCCCTAATGATTTCCACGCGGACCAAATTCCTTGCAGTTGACATCCATCTGCTACCGCCACCTAACCAGGTCATCCGATCATCTGGTTGGGTTCGTCTACGCTTCATTTTCCGTTACGTGGACGCCACTCGATGACTTTCCGCCCCATCGGACATCGGTTCTACGCACTATCTGCCCTGCCACTGTTACTTAATTAGCTTATACTTTGGTCTTTTGGCTTATGTCGTCACCTAGTTGTCCTATGGATATCCTCGTTTCGGATTTTATCACATGGGAAACACCTACATAGCCCTCTCCATAGCACGCTGAGCAACCTCGAAATCACATCACATACTTAATAAATATTTATTTTGAACAATATATATTTATTATTATTTTCTACAATATATTTATATTTATTTTTACAGTGTTTTATCGTAAAGAAAATAGCAAACCTATCGTATAAAATGTCGATAGCGTTCACGTCACTATGTGTTCGTGTGTATAAGTGTGTGTGTGTGTGACGGCTCGTGACGGCGGGTGTGATGTAACCCGTTGACGCGCGCAACATTTTTTATGGACTCTGACGCAATTTTTTTATAGCTTGCCTGTTAGGTTCCGTTCATATATATGGTATTTTTGTTTTGTTTTTCGATGCATGAGATTGGGAATAGAATTTTCAATTTTAATTATCTTTCTGTGGACTACCAGCGCTGGACAAAGGTCTCACCATTTTGTGTCTGGTATCCGGCTCTTCGCAATTTCAATAAATTTATTAGTTCATTATATATATTACTTACTTACTTTAAATGTTTTATTAATTTTCGCCAATATTAAGATAATTTATCCTGGCCGCTTAAATAGAAAAATAATGAGGTCATAGAAAGCATGCCAACAAGAAATGAAGATGATTCTATTATTATTACGACCATTTGGAGCAGGTTGAGACGTAGCCGACGGGCTACTACATCAAGAGTACCAGGTTCGATCCCGGGCAATAAAAAATGTGCATGAACATGTTTGTTTGTATTGGTCTGGTGGTTTCTATGTATATATTGCAAAAAAATATTTATAATGTCTGTTAATCCGTTTTTAGTATCTATTATCATCAACATGATGATGGATGTTAGTATCCATCATCATCATCAGCTCATTAAACGTCCCACCGAGGGGCACGAGCCTACCCGTATAGGGTGATTAGGCCTTAGTCGTCCACGCGGCGCCCAGTGCGGATTGGACGACTTCACACACAACCTTCGAATCTCTTCGCAGGCGTGCATGAAGGTTTCCTCATGATGTTTTCCTAAGAGTGTCGGATAACGTACAGATATTTTCGAAAATTCGAAAACACATTGGTACGTGTCGGATTTGAACCTCAGCCCTCCCGGTAGGAAGGCGACAGTCCACCCATTGAGCCACCGACGCTCCATCCATATTACATGCTAAATGCTTAATTTGATGGCGCTGTGTGAATGTCAGTGGATATTTATTATTATGTCATGCAGAAAGTTCCTAACAGTTCTCTTAGTTTTCTAAGAATAAGATTAGTTTCTTACATGTTTTAAACAACATTAATGTATGACTCCTTTAACGGTAATAATGACACTATATTTTCTTTTTCAGGTAAGATTTAAAAGCCGATTTTGAAGAAATGGCGGTTTAAACAAAATACTTGTGGTATTTAACGTGACGTATTCTACACAGCACTGGCCTGCTACTTTTTAATTTATATTTTATGTATAAATGAGCGTCGGTGGCTCAATGGTGTGGACTGTCGCCTTCCTGCCGGAGGGCTGAGGTTCAAATCCCGACACGTACCAATGTGTTTTCGAATTTTCGAAAAATATGTACGTTATCCGACGCTCTTACGGTGAAGGAAAACATCGTGAGGAAACCTTCATGCACGCCTGCGAAGAGATTCAAAGGTTGTGTGTAAAGTCGTCCAATCCGCACTGGGCCCGACGACTAAGGCCTAATCACCCTTACGGGTAGGTTCGTGCCCCTCGGTGGGACGTTTAATGAGCTGATGATGATGATAACTTAGCAAAATTGATTATTGAAAACTTGAAATATTAATTGTGGGTAATATTTATCACATAAGTGTATTTATTTAGTAATGTATGTGTCCTGCTTGCCCGAGTAGCTATTCTCTGCAGGATTTGATGACGGCAGCAGACAGCGCTGTCGCCGTGGCTGGCTTTGGGCTTTCACGATTTAATTGGTTTTGCTATCGATACGCTAAGATGAAGTATTTATTCTATAAGGCCTGTATTCTATACCGAGACTCAATGTTGATCTAAAATTGAGTTAGAAAAGGATAGCGATATACACGAAATATAGCGGCATCCCTTTGTAACTCTATACTCGTAATACTATATTTATATTAGTAAAGATCTATGCTTGAATCTCGTTCAAATTGAATTAAAATTATAACTCGTATGAAAAAGAAAGAAATTACATAGTTTATGAATTGTACATAGTTGTGGAAATATATTTCATGCTACGGGAATTTTAACGTATATAAGAACAGTCGTCTTTATTAGCTGATGGTCGCTGATGGATTTTACAGCTTCACTGGCAAGGGATTTTTTGATTAAATTATGAATTTTTTGATTAAAAGCTTTATTGTACACCAAATATATAATAAAAAGATAAGCGATCATTCAAATACAAATATTGTTAGTTATTTCAAACATTTAAATAGTAGATTCATGCAATAACGATTATAAAGTATAGGGGTAAAAAATCACAATTTACAATGATCGCTTCTAAGAATCAGTAACAGATTCATTCATATTATGGCGTGCTAATGATCGACCTTCGGATAGTTTGCGGTATCAGAAGATATTACAACGATACTTCGGTGTTATGATACAAAGTGTTGGTTCCAATATTTATTCGACATCTTATATTTGTATAATATTTATTATTACATATTTTATTTCATCCTTTAATCAATGAACGCATAATTTTCATTTACATTTTTCTTGAAATAATACATGAATATCCGTTCCGAACTTTTCTAAACAACAAAAAATCTTCAACTAATTTGGTAAAACTGTATACAACAGTCGGCTTAATTCCACCTTCATTTAATTTGATTAAAAAAATGATTAATAATCACAGGCTGTAATTAAAAGTTGAAAGAAAAACCATGCCGTGTGTACCGACCCTAACGATGCACGGTACTACACGCAAACCTCATATAACAGTACAGCAAGGCTGCACACATACACAACAAGGACAGGTCAATGCACTCTGTTACCTTGTATGAGCGAGAAAAATAAACACTGTGCGGTACCAGCACAAGCGAGACGGATATAAGTCGCTCGCTTCCGCTACCGCTATGAGTAACCCAACGGGTGCGACGAAGATGACGCGCTACCGGCCGACGGAGATAGCTATATAAATATTATGACTGTTATTTCATTTCCTCCGCTGTGATGCAATGGCGATTCACAGTATGAAATCTATTTTCAGACAAAGATACTTTATTTTTAGTTGTTTTATTAATTAAATATGCACTTTTCACCTTTCTAATTACTGAACATTATATTAAAAGTCTATTTATTTTGTTACATATACATTTTGCACTTCCACTGAAAAAGCTGTAAACATTTCGAAAATTTTGCGTTAAATCTTAATTCATTCTATACTTTATCAGAACGATGTTATTTTACTTGTTAATATTATCTTTTTCTTTAATAAGGTGGATACGTAACTCTAACGGCATAAAGACGTATTAATTATTCATTTTGTATCGAATACATTCCTCTTCATAAATTGTGATACGCTCACCGCCATCTGTCGTCGAGTAGCGGTACTAGCTGGTTGATTTATAACCTATCATGTTTGTCCCCATTTTGGGTAGGATTCTCGGTACAAACATACGCATTTCATGCAAAAGTGTCACACAAAATCATCAACACAGGTTTTGTCCTTATTTTTCAAGGAAAATCGATTTAAACCGTCTACGTCGTATGCCCTAGTTTTATTTCCGTGAAAAGAACGTCTTTTGTAGACATTTCAGCGCGTCCCATAAAAATGTCGGGGATAAAAAAAAATCGGTAGGCAGTGCGCGCCAAACCGCGTGTCGTTGAACCCTGTCAAAAAGCGGCACAGCACTGAATCCGGGAATGGAAAAATAGTCTTTAAAACCATCATGGTACAGTGAAAAATACCTCTTCAGAGTTATTTGTAAAGAGTCCTATATCAAAACTGCGGCCGCTCACTTACGCTCTTTTCAAAAAAATCTAAAGACGCGCACACACGGACACCTCAAAGAAGCTATGTACAAAGAAAGTACGAGCTCTGTGTTGCGTCACACAATCGCAGTTGCACCGTCCCTTTCTAACCGGTACAACATACTATCCACCTCCCATTCCCGCGGACTGTTATGTAATAACGGTTGTTGTGATTTGCCGCATAACATTTCTCATTGGGACCGCTACTTCTGAAATTTTTAATCCGCCATTTCTTTTTGAAAAATTTTAATAGCACCAACTTTGCCGATGTATGAATTTGTTAGATTTTTTTTCGTAAAATAGTACCCACACATGGTAAGGGCCTATAAATATACGTACCGTATGCATATACACGTTGGTCTGTGTGCGTGCCTCTGGCTTGCCCGTATTCATTTCCTAGTTGGTTCCCCGATGGCCCGCTTGCACCACGATGTGAGCGGGTCCTAACTTTACGCGCGCAGTTTTAAAAATCGAACAATTTGAAAATAGTGCAGTGTTAATGGTTTTGCAGTGTTGTGTTGTTTACGTTGGATTCGAATTTGGAATGCGAGGTTTGAGTTTGGTGTTTTTTTATTGGTTGTCACTACTCGGCTCATGGCAAATAGGTTTGATTTTTTTACGTTACTTGGCTTTTTTTTTTAAATTCAAATACGTGAGCATTTTTTAATTATTTGTCATAACTTGGCACATAGCAAGTTTCTTGGAGCACATAGCATACTTTCTTGGAGTCAAAAGTTAGCTAATAAGTTTTAATTGCGTATACTAATCAGACAATTAACGGAGAACGGTTCAGTATGTGAATTCGTCTCATTAGAATCACTTAATGTCAGTTCCCGGTTCTAGCTACCTACTCGTATATCACGTTTCAAAGAAAATTTTCATAAATAAAAATGCGAATATTAATTTGTGTAAATTATAGCGGATAACCGTACTCTTTATTCTGTGCCTCGGAGTAAAAAGTTTTACTCCGAGGTCTGTGCTCATTCAATTATTATAATTCATTTCTAACATTATTACACTTGAAAGAAGAATTTTTAGTAAAAAGTTCTTTTTAAAGTATATTTTTTAACCACTTTAATGTGTTCAAAAAATTCAAGTAAAATACATGATTTCGTCAAGTAGTGAACTCAATGATAATAGTTTCCCTTTGGCTGACTTATGCCTAACGTATGCAAAAGTTATAAGACGTTTCATAATTTGAAATAAAACATAATAATATGGGTTTAAATTATCTAAAAGTTGTTAGGTACCTAACATAACTTAGAAATAGTCAGGGACCTCTATACTTGTATCCAAAAAAGGATCTCATTGCAGTTCATAAGCTGTGACGTAAGAATAGGTATTCAGTAGTTTAACTAACTTCTGCATAATTTAATTTAGCATAATTTTTAAATCTATTCAATCGAGTTTCTAAGTATTTATTCTAGATATTATAATTTCAGATAAGTAATGTAATGGAAAAGGTCTAGACAGAAGAAGAACTACAAGACTTCACTGTACAATCATGAATGTATGATTCAAACAGGTAACTCATAAACAGTTGAACCCATTGTTGGTTGTGAAATTGGTTCGTACAAAATAATGACCGCGATAAGCAATCTATACCCACGATAAAATATACAAATAGAAAAACGTCATACAACCACTTTTACAGCTTTCCTCATATAGCTCCCTCTTGCCTTGCTAGTTTATTAGATATCTTCAGATTTCAGGTTATTTTGTTAATAATATTTGTAAAGAAATATAAGTATTTAAATGAAATTATACTTTCAATACAAAAAATATACTTCAACCTATCCCAATCGATGCTGGACTTAGAATTTTCCCTTTTCAAAGTAATTCTTTTAAAGCATATCTTTTATTTTTAATATTTCCCCAATGTCTCAAATTACGTGAGCTCAATGTCGTAAACAAATAAAAAAAAACGATCCAAGCTTTATGTTTTATTTAAAGGTGAATTCGAATTTCAAATTTCGGTTTGTTACGAACACGAAATATAGACGAGTGCACTTTGGAAACTGATCCTTTTTAAGAGAAAAACTGACATGAATGTTATTTTTAAACGCGATGTTTTTATAAATAAACTAGTTGTGCTCGCGGCTCTTCTACGTGATATAGAAGCCTGAAATACTTATTACATCAGCTATCTGTTAATGGAATTCCCGGCAAAATCGGTCCAGCCTTTCTATATATTATGCGTTCATATATGTACATAGATAAGAACTGTAAAAATACAGTGTTTTATACATATATTATATTTCGAATGCAAGGCTTAAAATGAAACAGTGTAATTTTAATACTTGTGATTAAATAAATAAATATATAAGTATCCACATACATTCACACAGAGCCATCTAGTCCCAAACCAAGCAATTGGCCTGTAATGTAGGTACTAAACAACGAATAAACATACTTAATTTATTTTTGTAAGTACATACATACTATACATAGACACACCCAGACCATTACAAACAGACATGTTCATGCACACAAATATTTGTAATGCCCGGGGATCGAACCCGGAACCTTACGCACATATGTTGACTTAAACATCACATTGTATCTGGAATTTAATTAACATTTATACTGTTCAAGACGCAGTGTAATTAAATGTAGTCAAATCAGTGGCGTGCACTCCATATATGCAAATAAGCAGTGCATACCCTGTGCGTTCGGACAACCCGTCAACATATTAAATGATTCCCACTTATTCGCCCATTTTCCTCTATAGATTTGAAACCATAGGCAATCTGCTGTCACCAACAGCACTCAATTTGACAAAAACGTAAATTATTTATTGTTTTTACGACTATTGTCACTCACTTTGCATACCCTACTCATAATCTCTGTGCACGCCACTGAGTCAAATGTATGTATTTTGTTTTTCCTCTTACAGGCATAGACAACACCCTTTTTTTGTAACAAAAAGATCTTTTATTTATCAATTCCCCTCCCATTACACGCTTGACCCTTCAAAAGCATGGCTCGAACACGTGTCATGAAAAATAGGTCAGCTTTTTGAATTCAAATGCAGCTGTCCTTGTCGCACGCATTCTTTCAGGGTGAGGTGTGAAAGGGATATATATATGAAGGGATATCCCCCTATTTTAGTTGTGAGGGACTCTAGGTTGTTGTTGAGTATTATATTGAGATTATTTCAAATACCCAATCTACCTACGCTAGGAAGGCCTATGCCCGATGGTGGAGTTTATAGGCTGATGATGATGCTGGCATCAATAAGATATCAAAAGCCACTTCAAGACACAGACCTCTATCAAATTATGGCAATGTCAAATTATAATGTAGTCTGGTACTGTTGTAGTCTGCTGAGAAAATTCGGTATTCTCCACCATCCGCAATAAAATACCAAACCTTATTTTTATTAAAGCGCACCTTATTTTATATGTCGTCTCATTGATCGCTTTTGTTTATTAGCAATATTACTATTAAATACACTGAAAACAATAAATATCAGGCCAATTAATGATAGTGAGCAATGACGTCACATATCAATAATCTCATACAAAATATATGGAAACGTTCCGTTTTGACAGTTCATAAAAAGTGCGTCAACGATAAGTGGTGTCAAATACCCAATTTCAGCAAGAAACTAAATAGTAATCGTGGACGTATAAAAATACGGATGGACTGTCATTAATACATAAAATGTGTCCCCGAAGTGACAGCTGCAGTTTATGACGTCATTTTGGCAAAACAATATTTTGTATACTGATTTAGTGTTATAAACCAATATGTAATATAAAAAAATATGTAATCGAATTGTTCATTTACCCATAATACGTAATTTCTGGATTGTTTCTCTTTTGTTCATTGCGGTTTTTGAACCATTTCACAACACAGGCCATGCTCTTTTTTTCCAAACATTATCTATGGCTCTTTTGTTAGATGCGCGCCAAATGTTTTTACATTTTGTGGTTTCATACAAATGCCGGATTTTGACACACTTTTCATGTTAGTGAGACTCCGTCCGGATTTTTTTAAAAGTGCAAAGCAGTAAGTCAAAATCTAAAAAAAAAACTTTATTTATCTGTAAGTTTTTTTTATTTATTCAAAATCCACAGCTTTTATAAGTGTAATTAACAAAAGCAAATTATAAACTTACAGTTTATAACGGATTTTACATATGTAATCCAAAATAGAAAAAATGTCATCCTGAGGATCCAATGACAATTTGGATTGGAGTCTCCATTTAAGCACATGGTGCCTGTGTTTGGAGACTGGTCACATTGTCAAGTAGAACGCGTAAGTCGCAGAGTCGGACCTCAAGTAGGTCACGGTTCAAGTTTAGGATACAATCGTAATTTTAGGCCAAGATACATTCAAAGTGAATGTCAAAAACTCAAAAACCATTTAATTAAAATATACTTATGCCGTGGTCTAGGGCACAGCGTATGTGATGGTATGATGATAACTATACTATTTTTTTGTAAATACATACATATTATACATATAATACACCCAGACCAAAACAAAGATATATTCATGCACACAAATGTTTGTACTGCCCGGGGATCGAACCCGGAACCCGTGGTGTAGTAGCCGACGTCTCAACCAAAAACCAGATGGGTCGTCAAATATATTTTGCAGGGAAATGTCACTTGTGCGATTTTCCTGGTTTGGTTGCTTTGCTTCAGTAATGTAAAAAAGTATGGATTCGTGATATGTTCACAAAAACTATCAAAAAAGTTTCCGAATGCAGTGACAGCACACATACACATATTTCGAATTTCCAACACATTTACCTAAACAAAAGATTAGAATCTGTACTCTTTGGCGGTTCGTTTTTGAGGCACGGATGGCATATCTACCTTTATATACAGAATATCATTGGGGTCACATTTTTTTTACATTCGCACAACACTATCTAGCCCCAAGTTAAGCGTGAACCTTGTATTACGGATACTAACTACTAATATACACACATCATTTTAAAATTTAAACTTTGATTTTGGTACATTAAAAGAGCTATGTTCCATCCTCAGTTTGAAGAGGACCTGAGCTCTTTGTATTTCACGACCCTCTTACAAAATAATACACGCCTCCCCTTGTACCTTACATCTTAGACCCCTTTAAGGTCAAAGGGTCTATTGTAGTAAATTCAAGTTGGCTCAATATATCGCCTTTACAATTTGCGTCGTTAAGTTGTGCAAAATTACTCTTAAAAATTAAATAATAATAAAATAAATTACTTACTTAAAAGACAATAAAGCCGTAAGTAAGCTTTGAGTGTAAAGACAGAAGAAACAGTATTACTAAATGTAAGAACATGTTAGATTTTAAATTAATATTTTCATGCCTTGTGGTAAAAATTAAAATGCTAAATATATACTCATGAACAACCATCAAAGTTATCATCATTCTCCTGCCCTTATCCCATTACTTATTTGGGGTCGGCGCAGTATGTCTTTTTCTTCCACTCCTCTCTATCAGCTGTGTCATCCACACAAACCCCTTCACACTCATATCCATCTTTACACAATCCATCCATCTTTTCTTTGGCCTTCCTCTGTTCACGCATCCATCCACATGCAGATTCAACACTCGCTTTGTTACGTGCCATTCATCCCTCCTCATGACATGTCCATACCAAGCTAACCGATTTCCTCTTAACTTTTCAGTCACTGGTGTTACTTTCAAGCTTCCTCTTACATACTCATTTCGTATCCTATCCAACAAACAAACGAGAACAACCATCAAGTAATATATAAAACCATCAAGTACATATTATAATCATCAAAGTAATATGAATACTATCAAACATATTATTGTCTCCCTACGCGATAAAATCCGAAACGATGATATCCGTAGGAGAACTAGGGTGACCGACATACCCAGAGGATTAGCAAGTTGAAGTGGCAGTGGGCAGGCACATAGTGCGTAGAACCGATGGCCGATGGGGCGGAAAGGTTCTCGAGTGGCGTCCACGTAACGGAAAGCGAAGCGTAGGCCGACCCCCAACCAGATGGTCTGATGATCTGGTTAAGGTGGCGGGTAGCAGATGGATGTCAACTGCAAGGGATCGGTCCGCGTGGAAATCATTAGGGGAGGCCTTCGTTAACAGCAGTGGACATAATTGGGCTGTAATGATGTGATGAGAACATATTATATCATCAATAGTAACATTTCTCATTAATAATAAAGTACAATATTATAAATCATCAAAGTAATTTTATTGAAAGAACTTGTTAAAGAAACTATTTTGTATCCTGCTATTTTATATTTAATAAATACGTTCATGTATTAATGTCTAATGCGGATTTGTTGCGTCAAGTTTGTAAACTAGCTGCGACATTTAACGCCATCTACTAGCCAGAGCGGCGTAACTTCACACTCGCAAGGTTCCCGCGTTTCGTAATCACTTATTTCGTAACTTTAATTGCATATCGTTCCATTATGTAAGGTATTACCTATTTTGCTCGTGTAGCCACTTAGACATTCAGGTTTTACGATGCACACAATTTACTAGTTATAAACAAGTCTGTTTTTACTGGCTTTGTTCCTATGTAGTCGGTAAGTTAAATATAAATTGGCGATGTTATCTGCTAACAGTGTGTATATGAACTGACAGTTTACACGTAACTCGCAGATTAATGACTAAAAATATTTTTGACAAAATTTAACTTGTAACTCATGACATCAAAGCAGGCTGTTAGTTATCAGAACCTTTTTGCAACTTAAACGCAAAAACTCGCCGATAGATGGCGTTAAAACAACATTTCTTCCTCGGGCAATGGCCGAGTGAATTATGTCACAGGTTTTTATCGTTCGTGTGTTTATAGAAGTTGTTGTAATCATACTACGGCCGATTATATTTAATTGTTTTTTTTCCTACAAAGTCAAGCAGGACTTATTGCATTGTTTGTTTTCAAACGCAATTTGTTTGAAGAATGTATGGTTGAGTAATTTTGTTTATTTAAATGATTCGTTACTCCTGTAATGTTTAAAGTAATATTATGTGCTTCGTGAGCTAATATTGAACGTTATTTCAAATAAAATACTGATTAGCAAACAAGCGTTAGGATAAAGCGTTATACTATAATTAAGTTGATTTTGATCAAGTCCAGCTGTGGACTGAAATAGTTTGTAGAGAAAGAGAGAGTTGTTTTTGTATGTCAATACTATCATTTGCGTAACTACTAAGTTTTGGTTGCTAAGCGCAGAAATTCCACAAAAAACAAATTTACACACTGAAATTACGAGACAAACGAGTTTCAAAAAAATAACTGAACTCAAAAACTATATTATTATACGTTTGAGAATGACTTGCTTTAGCTCGATTATTCGACTAAAAGCAGTTTCTTACAGATTTCGTTTCTTTATCTCTTATTGAACCCGGGAATGAACTTCCTATATTTCATCAGTGTCATTATTTGTTGAATTAATCAGTTGTTCTATTAATAACCGATCAATAACATAAGGATCTATTGTTTTTTTCCTCAAACCACCTATGTACATGGAAAAAACTAAAGTATGAATGCGTCAGTGCGCACTCGATAAGGCATGCGGTCAACGCACTTCTCTTTTAGTTTGAACTTTGGGTTACGCTTTTCCACGCTAGATGGCGTTGACACCGAATGAAATTTTAATTGAGACTCATTCAATTTGTATGATTTAAAGATTATGTTTTTCTGCATTATTAGTTATAGCAGTATCTAAAACCAGTAATTTTTATGCGAATGTACGAAACTAGTGGGATTTGAAGTAACTATTAGAATTTATGACTTGAGCGGTTGTACACTAACTTATACATAATTATTTATTTTAGTCATAAACCGGTTAAATATTACGAAAATCCTTATGTAATTACAAACATAAGGTAATACCTTGTGAGTAAATCTTACATCACAGTTCAAAGACTGCACTGCAAATTTATCAAAACGGCTTACTAACTAGTTTTGTCTCTTACGTATATAGCTTTATACTATTGAATTGATATGCTTTATTTACTATCTTCCATAAACATTCTACTAAACATCCCAATAACAGTATGTCTATTGTCCGGTAGATGGCGGTAAATCTACCAAGGTTGAATGGACGGTGTCAACTGAGTTCGTTCACCCTGAACGGTACAATTCCGAGATGACAAAACACCTTTGAATTATACGTCATGAATGGGTGTGTCCTTACGAAATGCAGTCGTACTTAGATTTTAATATAATTAAAAGATTGTATCGAAATCTCCATTTTAAAGATAGTTTTCTTGACAATTTGAATGAATAATTTCAGGTATACCCGAAATCTAGTTGTTCTACTCCCCGCTAGATGGCAGGATTCCGTGTTGCGCCTTTGCTAGGTGTCAATCGAGTACATTACCCTAAGAAGTATGAAATTGATCCGACCGACTAGCTTTTAGGTGTCATTTTGGAACAAACATTATTATATAACTAAAAAAACACTGGCCAAAATTATGACGAATAAAACTATGTTTCAGGTTGATAGGTGAGCCGGTAGATTACTAGACATTAAGATAAATTCTAGATCAGTGCTATAGTCAACTAAAACGCCGTTAACTTTTTTAGTACAATTTTTACTCTGGTTGATAAGTAATTTAAATTGTATACGATTATACACACTATTAGTGATGTTTTACAGGCGAAATTCCTTATTATATCTTAAATATGATAAATAGCAATTTAAGGGATGACTTATCCGAAGTTGTTTTCCGTTAAAACCGTTTTTTTTTTTCAATTTATATCGAAAATTTGTGTTGTCAGACGTTCAGTTCGTTTATCTGATACAAACTAACAAATTCTAGTCATAAAAGATTTCTCGGCAAATTCATAACCAAATTAAAATACGTAAACAGATTAGACGTAAAAGAGTAAGATTAAACGAAAAATATCTACACTCCTTAACCACAAAGCGAAAAAATTTATTATTTAATAAAAAATCCTCGACTATCTAGATCCAAAATTAATATTCAAGGATTAATCAAAAATCTAGAACATAATTTAGGTATTTCAGTAGTACTCAGCCTTAGTATAACAAAGGGCATTGACCTAGAAATTATAATGCCTTGTATAATTAAATACCGGGAAGCAATAATTAAGGAAAACTTTCAATATGTCAATACAGTTTATTTATTTATCCTTTGTTATTTGCTCAGATGGCTCATTGGTGTGAATCTTCAGATTTGGAGGGCCCAGGTTCAAATCCCGCCACGTACCAATATGTTTCAAAATTTCCGAAATTATATGTACGTTATCCGACGCTCTCACGGTGAAGGAAAACATCGGAAACTTCCGCCTTCGAGATTAAAGGGTTGTGCGTGAAGTCGGCCAATCCGCACTGGGCCCGCGTGGACGGCTAAGGCTTTATCACCCTTTATGAGAAGGCTCGTGCCTCTCGGTGGGGACGTTTAATGAACTGATGATGAAACAAGTTGATTTCCCTATTTCTGTCATCTATCTAAAATATAAAGACTATATTCCTAGTTTACAAAGCGTCTAACCTGTTATATAGGAACAGAATATTAAGAACCTGCTTGAACCGATTTTGATAAAATTTGGTAACAAAAAAAAGATTACACCTACAGAAAGACACAAACACTACATGACAGTAGTCTACTATTCCAAGCAACCTATCTGCTTCGTTGCTAACTTGTGAGTCATGATTATTTTAAAATCAATCCAATAAGTCTCAAGGTCGCGACCCGACATCTCCAGTTTTCGTTTATCATCAAAATGAGACAAATTATTAACGACCTTCGTTTCGAGATAGCGAGTTCGAATACCAGTTGAGTCATCGCTTGGGAGATTCCATGTCTAACGTTAGTAAGCAAACTGATGGCTGCAGTAACCTAAAAGTGCTGGGAATAGAACCCGGAACCCTTAAGTCTACCCATTACACATCGTCAATACCTCCCATAGTCTAAGTCTGCGAAATATCAATAGGCCGTCCCTCTCGCACACTATACCCGTCTCACGCGATCTCAACAAAAATACATCGGGTCGTCGACCCGCCGAAATTTGGTCGAGTTCAACGAACGACCGAGCAAAGTTGAATGTACGCGACTACGTTCTGTGAACATACAGTTTTGTAGTTTTTTTCGCGATTCTTTAGTGTCTGACTAGGTTTTGGGTGGACCTCTAGCTCTAGTAGGTATTTTGGGATTACTTTAATACCTGATTTTAGATTTTTTTTAATATATTAAAAATATTTTTTGTATTTCCGCTATGTCTTTAGATTTTTCATCAACTTGAAATTTAAACAAGAACTTAATCGAACTAAAATTAATAAAATTATACAATAATAAGGAATAATAAATTAATTGATATTTAAAGGCAAATATAATCGGAAAGGTTTTGATAATTTCGCGTTTCGCGTAATATTTTCTGGTTGGTTGCATAAATTAAAAAGAAAGTGTGATCTGCTTCTGGGAACATTAATCTATTTATTTTCGGAATATTAAATTAAAAGTTTCGTAATTTTTTGCGTATAAGACATTAATCTGTCATAGACGATTTTTTTCGCAGCATTTCATTTAAGATTTTATAGTCTTTTTCAGTTTTGGAAATTAGCTCATACAACATTTGGATTAATATGATATGATATTAAGTTAAGTGATGATAAATATCTTTTGTTTCTCTACAAAGGAAAACAAAATTCAGCAATATAAGTTAGGGATGTGATAACCAAAACAAAATTCAAAAATATATGTTATTGTGCATTTTTACAAGAGAACATGCAAGTTACTTTCAAAAACGAGTAAATGTAATTTCGATTGTTCGATGCGAACAAAAATAATTTGTTTTTACGTTCGCGGGTTATTCAACTTTTTTTTTAAAACATGTTTACACATGTGTCTGTTTATGAACTCCTAGTACAGTTTTTTCGGGTTAAAGCCTACCTCACCTATCTTTGGTGTATACTGTCGAAGAACCTCTTGGTAGTTATGGACTCCTGGTATACTCCTTTTATAACATTTCCTTTTAAGCCACCATCACCGGCCCTTGGTGCATTCTGCTAATCAGACTCTTCGTAATTTATGGACTCCTAGTACACATCCTTAAGGTAATTTAAAATTAATTAATTGGTCTTACAATCTCACCTTTTTTTTGGCGTTTCGCCGATCAGTCTCTTTGAACTCCTAGTACACTCCTGTCATGTTTAAGCCAACCTCGATGACCCGTGGTGTATCCTGCTAAAGCCTCTTGGTAGTTTATGGACTCCTAGTACACTGCTATACAAGTTATCACACAGCTGCTTGGTATACTTAATACCCGCGGCTATACTTTTCAGTAAGAAATGTCTTAGATATTTTTACCAAGTAACTATTTAACTATTATAATTATCTTATAATAGTTAAATAGTTTTTCCTAATCACTATTCAGCTGAGACATGGACACTGACTGCGGGATAGGTTCACAAGTATAAAGTCACTCAACGGGAAATAGAGCGAGCTATTACAGTAGTCTTTCTTAGGGTCAAAATCAGTAATAAAGTTAAACGTAAGAGACCTTAAATTACCGACATAGCTCACCGCACCGAATAAGCAAGTCGAAATAGCAGTGGGCTGATCACGTATATCGCAGAACCGATGACCGTTGGAGCACACGAGTTCTGGAGTGGAGACCGCGTCTTGGCAAGCGTAGCGTAAGACCAGACAAATGTACAAACGACCTGCGAAAGGTCAATGGAGGCTGGATGGGGATAGGATGACCGATATATGGCGCAAAATAGTGGAGAGCTTTGTCCAACTATTATACGTTGAAGAAAGATAAATAATCTAGTGACCTTGTGGTCATGATGTTTGCTTTGACTGGGAACCGAACCTGCAAATACAAGTTGTAAAAGCAACACGGTTTTCACTAGCGTAGTCTAACCCTACCTCACCCAAATACATGGGTCAACGTTCTTTCAAATTGCGGGGCGATTGAACTTGATCTGTTCATTCATACGTTACGTATACTTTTGGCATTTATTTTTACATTATGACTTATAAATACATATCCGCAGACATCCACAAAGCGTCATGTGGCCCCAAACTAAACAATTAGCCTGTAATATGGGTACTAAACAACAACAAAAAATTTTAAAAACAAGTACATACATAGAAACAGCCACACCAATACTAATATAAACAGACATGTTTGTGCACGCAAATGTTTGTACAGTTTGGGATCGAACCCGGAATCCTTGGTGTAGTCGACATCTCAACCATTAGCACACGGATCGCCAAATCTATGTATAAAACCGGCTATGACTTAAGTCTTGATGACTTTTAGTGAGTTTGATAAATCTTGAAAGTGAAGCTACTATTGCATTGGTCGATTTTCGAATGGGTGAGCGGATATTAAACTCAAGTTGCTCCGTGCTTCGGAAGACAAGCCGTTGGTCTTAGCATACTTCTTGAGACTCGGTACTGAGTCGTCTAGGTAGGTACCACCGCAGTGCCAGATATCGTCCCATGAAATAGGATTGCTAGTTGCTTTTGTGTTTCGGTATGAGGGCACTGTAGCTAGTGAATTTACCGGGTATAAGAGACCTAACATCTGTCGTCTCGGGTGACGTGCGCAGGGAATTGACGAAGAGTTTTATGAAATAATCACTTTGTATAGTGACTTTTAGCTTCAATAGTGCTCGAACCTGGTCAGGCGTGTCAGCCCATCCAGGGGACATTTAATGAGCTGATGATGATATTTTAATCGTAAATTCCCTATAGGTCATAGAAGAGAATTAGGTAAACTGGACACAGCCCGCCATCTTTATTTCTCTATGCTAAATCTCCGTGATAACCCGGGAAATGTGTCGTTAACCCCGCGAGGTGCGTTGACTTCCAAAATATTCATGCACAATTTACAATACTTCAGGACGAGTTAAGTTTCATTTGTAATGAAATCACAATCTATCTGCCCCTTTTGGTGTAATGGTTGACACGTCTACTATACCAAGGGTACCGGGTACGATCCCCGGGCTTAAAGATTGTTTATGAACATGTCTGGTCTCGGTGTTTCTGTATGTATGTATATATGTATGTATTTACAAAAAAGTATATAAGTATTTTTATCCGGCTTGAGTTATCCGACCATTAGCCGAAAGCATCATCATCATCGGCTTAAAACATCATCATCATTACAGCCTAAAACGTCCACTGCTGAACGAAGGCCTCCCCTAATGATTTCCACGCGGGCCGATCCCTAGCAGTTGACATCCATCTGCTACCCGCCACCTTAACCAGGTCATCCGTTCATCTGTTTCAGCTTCAAACATGAAATACCTTTGTTATATACAAAACTGTATGCATTCGTCTATTAGTAGGGCTTTATTTTGATCTTATATAAAAATTATTGGGAAAAGATCTCTTTCAAAAAAAAAACAAAAAAAAATTGATCGTATTGTTAAAAAAAAAACTAAAAAATTGTGAAATATAGAAGATGATACGCCATCTCAAAACATATATTTATCCAATACCACAACTGTGATGGCGATCCTATTCTCGAAATTCCGTTATGGAAGTGTCTAGAATGTTCCTCTATAACCTATGACAACAAACGTAGCCGGAAGGCGGCCATGCTCAAGATACACTGGTCCTCCAATATTTTGGCACATTCAACTCGCAGAGTGCGATGACCCAGTGTTTTGGCGTAACCCATGCATAGACAAAACGGTGGTATTGACGATTCGCAGTTTAAAAAGTAAAACGTCATTTTATTTCTAAAAAGTTTTTTTTAATTATCATAACCTAAAAAGATATATATGTTTTTTCTGTTAAAAAATAAATTGTGAACACATGATGCAATAATTGAAATAAGTCTGAAATCGCAATGGAATAATCTTAATTTCATAAATAAAACGTCATTTCATTTTCTCATAGGTTAATTTTTTTAAGTATTATAATTTTGTTAGTAAAATAAATTATGAAAACGTAGTACAATAATTATAACAGTCTGTTAATTTTCGCAAAGTAACATCTTAATTCAAAAAACATTTAATTTTATACCAATTAAAGTTTTTTGTTAGCAAAATAAACAAAATTATATAATATCAAAAATAAAATTTCTGGAATTTTATTTATTTAAGTATTTTTTTATTTTACACAAAAATGATATAACAATTAAAAATCCCTTAATATTAGTAACCAGATAAACGCTTACTATATTGATTGATTGATATAATAGATTGAATATAAAAACATAAGATGACAATAGAATTAAATTTCAAAAATAAAAATTAACACTTATTTAATTACATTTAATTTTTGTTTGTAAATAAAATAATAGAAACGTAATACAATGGAATACATTTTAATTTTGTCTGGACATCGAACCTGAGACACCGCAGTTGTTATACTACGAGCACTACGATGTAGCAGTTGGGTGTAATGCCCTCAAGGCCATTGGCTGACCCCGGGCATATTTTGCCCAACATTTGCTACTGAGTCGGTTTATTTCGTTTCGGGAAACCCGCGTTGACTGGTAGAGATATCGGGTGTTAAGGTTGCATTTTTATATTATTATTTTATTGATTATTATGCATAATAACATGTTCGTTTAAAAATATGGACGGAGTTTTGCTGACAACAAAGTGTGTCGAAATTCGGCCAGTTTTTGTATAGACAGCAACAAATTTTAAGACATTTGGCTCGCATCTGTCAACAGCACCGAGAAAAAAAATAAAACACATGGTTTTCGTAATAGTTATTGTGCAAAAACCGCAGAGATTAAAAGAGAGAAAATACAAGATATTTCATGGATAAATGAACAATTTGATAACATATTTCTAGTTCAAAACATTAAAATTAGTTTATCAAAAATATCAGAAAATTATTAGTCAAAATGACATAGACAGCATCTGTCATTTCGGGGACACATTTAATGTTTTAGTGATCGTATTTTATGACTTTAATTTATACAAACATCCATACTAATACAAACAGACACACGTTCACACGTTCATGCACACAAATGTTTTTACTGTCCGGGAATCGAACCCATCAAAACATCTCAACCATTATTACACCAATAATTCGTCGGGAATAAATATATTATATTATTATTTTAACACGCTCTTCACTTCAGTTCCGGAGGGCTATAACCTTTGATTTCTGACCCATGAGCCTTTGGTACACTAGTCATTTTTGACTATGACCTACAAGTCAAAGACCTAGCGGCCACGGTGTCAGGCATCGACCCTAAAGTTCAAACCCTGGGGGTGGAAATGGGGCTATTAATCTAACACCTGCAGGGTTGCTAAGGCTTGGTTCATTGCGTAGTAAATTATAAAAAGTAATAATAAAATTGTATAGTAATTTTCTTTAATCGATAAGGTTTTGATTTTGGTAATATTTTTAAAGTATAATTTTATAATAATGTGATATTTATATAATTATATTAAAGTTATGTATTTATTTATTTAAATATGTTAATGTTTTTTGTATATTTATCATCATCATCATCAGCTCATTAAACGTCCCCACCGAGGGGCACGAGCCTACCCGTATAGGGTGATTAGGCCTTAGTCGTCCACGCGGGCCCAGTGCGGATTGGACGACATATGATTGTATATTTATATTAGGTACAAATTTTTGAGGAAAATATTAAGTTGACTTTTCTGACCAAAACGTCAGTTACTTAAAAGGAAATCAAGCAGTTCTTAAAAAATATGACAATACCCTAATTAATTTATCAATCAATAATATACTGAAGCTAAACTTTGCATAATTCATAGTCAATTGATTATTTATAAATCATTTGACGCCATTATAGAATACCTTTCGGGTATCGATTGAGAGGATCATTTGTCAGTAAGATGACATCACGTCATGATGATTCATATCATTTATGCTAATTATACGTATGAATGAGTTTATATAAAAATATAAATGACCATTTCAATGAAATCTTGAAGTCTACCATTTTTGTCACACATTTTCACCAATTCGAAAGTCCATATAATAAATAATATATAAATTAACATGATAATGAGTAAAAGTAAAGTTGTTTTTAACCTTGTGCTATAAATATTAGAACAACGGATAAACACAGGACATCGTGGAAGAGCCTATAACGTTTCACTTTAGGGGACAGGCCATCCCAAACAGCAAATATGTAGAGATATACCTAGATTAGTCTGTAATATATTTTTATGCCTTCGAAGAGATTCAAAGGTTATGCGTGAATTCGTCCAACACGCACTGGGCCCGCGTGAACGACTAAGGCCTAATCACCCTATACGGGTAGGCTCGTGCCCCTCGGTGGGGACGTTTAATGAGCTGATGATGATGATATTTTTATGTCATAAGTGAACGGGACGGTCAGTGTGCTCACATGGTGATAAGTGATACGCCTGACCATGACAGGAGCAGCGTTGAAGGAAATTAATAACAGTAGGTAGTCAATATTTTTCCGTCAACACTGCTTTGCGCCTGGCACCCGAGACGACAGATGTTAGGTCTCTTATACCCAATAATTTTACTAGCTACAGTGCCCTCATCGCGAAACACGGAAGTGCACAGCACTCCTATTTCACGGGACGATATCTGGCACTGCGGTGGTACCTACCTAGACGGCTCAGTCCCAAGTCTACCACCTAGTCTATATGGGTACTACACAACGGATAGATTTTTTAATTTGTCTGAAATCAATTGTTTTTAATGTATATTGTTGTTGAAATCAATTATTATTATTTTTAGTTATCATTAACAACAAAGCCTTATACAATAATAAACACATGGGGAGGACATCATAATAACAGAAATCACTTATTATTATTGTAAATGTCCATGAGTGTCACTTACCATCAGGTGAGTCTGCTCGTTTGTCACTACAGATTTCCCAATACAGGAGATGGGGCAAGCCGCGTTTTTAAGTGCGACAAATGTAAGCTCAACGAGCATACACTGGCTGCCAGTTTACGCTCTGTGAGACGAGTCAAGACGCACGAATATTAGAAGAAATTACCGTTTTTTCCCAAAATGCCATCCGGTGCAATTGTAACATGCCATCATCGCAATGAATCAGTAAATTTACCAAGGAATATAATAACTTTTCACAGGTAAGAACCGAAAAGAAATTGCGACACTGGGACTGCCTATAAACTTGGCGGCTTGTCCAGTCTAATTGTATATTCGGATATCTGTGTTTGTCACCTATAGCTCAAAAACGTCATTTACATAGATTAATGATGTCATACTTCCATCCAACAATATACAGAAGTTGACAAAAAATAATACAAAAAGCAACCATACAATTAGTCACCCATGTCTCCCATACAAGTATATACATTGTAGTTTATATATGTATATTTTATGTCTAGAGGTAAGAATCTGTGTGTCTAGATTTTAGATACTGGGTCTTGATATCTCCACGTCAGATGTTAGCAACTAATTTGTGATTACATTTGGATCAGTGGTGTTAAATAGTTGCTAGTTTCGTGTAATGATTGTGTAGTCAGGTACACCAAAGTCCCAGGTTCGATCGCGCAATATTATTTGGAGCATGACCATGTATGTTTATTGTCTGGGTGTGTTATATGTATGTAGGTGATGTGTCATTATCAGTTGGTTGGTGCCATTCGTTCAGGTTTGCTTAATTTAGATAGCGATGTGCGAATGTTTGAACATATTTAATTCGTTTCATATACCTTTATGGAACATTATTTTAACGATACACAATTATTTTTGTGGACATTACTAGTTTAACACCTTCTCGTTCCATTTGAAAGTATAGTCTGTTAATTTATACGTTTTAATCAATACTTTTTTAATTGTTTTAATGCAAGATTTACAGGTACATTTAATTAAATTACAATTGAAAATATGATATAATATAAACAACTAATTAAAAAAAATATTAATGAATTAAAATAACTTCTAGTTTATAAAAGGTAAAAACAAATAAAAAAATATCACAGAAAAAAATACACAATTTCCAATAATCGCGGCGCAATAAGAAAATCCGTTCCACGTTCGAATTGGCGTCCTACAGTTAGTGGTTGTGTGCGTACGCGGTTCGCTGAACCCAGCGCGCAGTGGGGCAGACGTTGACCTACCACGTGGGATGGACCGGCCTATACTGCTTCGCGTAAAAGCAGTAACTCGAAAACAGCGAAAATTAATTTAATTTTTATTATAATAAATAAATAAAATAAAAATAAAGTCATTTGTTTCGGACGTTCAAAGTCCATAGTGTTCGTAGCAATTATAGTAAAAAACTTTGTTAGTAAAATATATCTGAAACTGGGAGATAATAATTTTAGTTTCTTTGGCGATATGAACGCGGGTGCTGCATAATGACACTGTCCACGTCTAATTTCGCCTTATTAATGATACCTTCTTTATTAACTATTTGGGCAGATAATGGTTAGTCATACACAATTCTTGTGACCAACCAAATCAAAAACTTGCGTTTGTCGGTTAACCGCTTTTGAATTAAAGCACGGCAGCCTATTGGACGCTTCCAACTTCCCGGTTCTACGTTAGAAATTTTTCCTAAGCTAGCGCGCGATTTTCAAATTCGGAACTCGAACTTTTTCATTGTTTATGGTCTATTTTAGAATTTGAAATTGTGTTTATTTTATTATTTTTAAGTCTTGTCAGTTTTCGAATATGGAATTCGATTGTTTGTTGTTTTGCAATTTGAATTGGATTCTGATTACGATTACAAAACAAATGATGAACAAAACAAATGATGAAGCACTTTTTTTTCATTTATTCATATTGATCAATAATATTTAATTATAAAAAATATTTAATTTTACACAGTACTAAAACACGTATTACAGCGTATTAGGTTTTCATGATAAGTACACGCACATTTCGAATAAGCCTCTTTCAATTATCAATTGAGCTTAACTTTGGTAATGTAGTCCTATTTTGAATTGTATTAGACTTTCATAAAGGCTTATTATAAGGCCTTATTTGACGTTTAGGCAACAACCTGGAGTCGGTAAAAATAATAGTACAAAATTTTTGAGGTAATAATTAAAACATGGTTTTTAGCAAAGTAGCAATTTGGCTTTATATAAAGTTCATGTAGGCTTAATATTATTAATTTAACTAATATAACTCAACGTAAAGATGTTACTGAGTAAATACCTTATCTGCCCTTCTGCGTCAAAATCTACAATTAGAACTCCACCACAGCTTACATACTGCGTTTGGTTAAATTCTAGTCAAAGCCTATTTAAGAAGAATATGTCTTGATGACATCATTTTACCTTGAACTTTTCTTTTTAGCCTTTATATGATTTTTGTCGACTGATTAGGTGTCATGGTTGTGATGTTGGCTACTATACCAAGGTTTCCGGGTTCGATCCCCGGGCAGTACAAACATGTGTGTGCATGAACATGTCTGTTTGTACTGGTCTGGTTGTTTCTATGTAACATATGATATATGTATGTAGTTACAAAAAAAATAGAAGTATCTTCGTTGTTTAGTACTCATATGAAAGGCTTCACTTCAGATGGCGTTATGTGAATGTCAGAGGATATTTATTATTAAAATTATTAAGGAATCAACAAACGAGTATACAGCTCACCTAATGATAAATGATACCGCCGCCCATGTACATTTAAATATCAGAGGCATAGGAATGCTTTGCTGGATCTTAAATCTCTTATTGAAGGTCGCCAGATCGTATCGCTCAGGAAATATTTCCGACGGTAGTGATTCCGCAGTTTTGTCTTGCTTCATTGATTATTTTGAAAAGTTGAAAGTCAATTCTTTATTAATTTTGACAATTTAAAGTAATTATATCAATTGAAAAGTGTAGACTACATTTCTTAGTAGGCTGCTTCATTTACACGTCGTTCTAAAAAAAACATAATTCTCTTTTTGAATGCTGTTCCAAATTTAAACACTTTTCATAATTGGACGAACGTCATTTTGACATTGACATCAATATTTTTAATGTCATTTCAAAGTACGTAATATTTGTGTGTTTAAAGAAGTCGTCACATACACGTTAGTCACATTTGGGTGCAAAATAAACATAACCTGGATTTGAAACTAGGTCTCCGTTACGACGGTTTTAGCCTAGATTTTGCTTTCGTTGGTAATGGAACTAGATATGTTCCCTAGATATGTAACGCGGAACGGACATTTGTTAAGTGTAACTAATCGAATTCGCGTTTATTGCTTTTAGAGCATTGATGACCTATAAACTAAGAATTTTGGAAAGGTTTACCTTTATTTGTCTGTAGTATTATAGGAAATGTTGACGACATTATTTTTATTATAATACGGTTGTGTAAAATTAGCTCTTCAAATGTTCGACTGAATGTTGGAATTTTATTGAAATTAACATCAAATAGTAGCTTTATTCTTGCAAATAAATTAATGATTATATTATTATTAAAAATCTTTAAAAATGTGATAACCTAAAAAAGGTTTTGTATTAATAAAAAATAAAACTCATAAAGCAGCACTAAATAGTTATTATATTATTAATATATATAAATTATACAACATTGATATTTAATTGTTTAAATTAAAACAATCACAGGAAATTAGGTACATTAAATTACTTTACCAATAAACAATGAAATTCTGCACACGTTAAGGAAAAACTGCCAACAACATTATCAATACTTTATACAATAAACAATGTAATATTTTTTATTTTAACTTATAAGCGAAATATTAAATAAAGTACATGTTATATTCTTTTTATATATCTAATTTTAGCATAGTTATATAATAGCTTTCAAAATCATGAACTTGACTATAACGTACTTTACTTTCAAGACTGATAAGTGATTTTTTATCAGCTTAAAATTTTAAAATCTGAGATCAACTTCAAGCTTATCATTCTGTAGTCGCCAATTGTTCATTGCCAAGTGTTAAGAAATAGTTCTATAATATTAAAAAACTCACTCTTTCGAAACAAAAATGGCATAACACACTTTATTTCTTTGCCAAATTAAAAAACAAATCTTCAACCGGCATTTTTCTCAACTTCCGGTAAAACGGCAGCATCAATCGGTATCGTTAACGATCGATAACGCTCGCGGCCGACGAACCCCGAACGAGTTCAACGCCTCCGCTATCTCTTGCGACGCCTAGCCAAATTCGAATTCGGAACTGCACATTCCAAATTCGAGTTTATCTATGGCCGATTTGAAGTTATTAAATGATTCAGTTATGTGTGCGGCCAGTTTGTTTCACGTAAATGTATTATCTCATGTCATTTATTTTTTCTTATTTTATAGTCTTGCTGACGCTTTTATTAACCTGCTAAAGAACAAAGACTTACAGGATCTAAAACGATTATTTATTTTCTGTCTAACTGTCGTTTGTTTTTCTGTAGTGTCTTTTAAAGTATATTAATGAATATTTAGAATACAAAGCCTTACCAGTTTATAAGCTATATTGCATGTTCTGTGGAATTATATTTTGATATATTTTTCACACGTACTATACGTACATACGTTACATGATGGATTATTACCTAAAAAAAAATTTTTAAAATGGTTTCAAATAAAATTTCGTTTATTTACGCGGGCTTGGGGTCAAATGTCAAACTAAGTTCACGCCCCGACTGACAGTTCGTCGGACTCGTTAGCGCCAAATTTGAAATTCGTATTTTCCTCCGAACACTTCCCGGTTGGTTTGCATATGATGCAGTGTTAGTTTTGGTTTTTTAATGTTGGCACTACTTGGTTAAGCCGTTGACATTTTGATCGAGACGTTTTAAAACAGCTATTTGCTTTTTTATGTTATAATGTGATCAGGACAGTCAGTTCGCTCACCTAATGGTAAGTGACACGCCTGACCATGATATAGCAGTACTGAAGAAAAACAGTCACGGTTAAAAGTGATTATTCTCTGTCAATACCGCCCTGCGTCCGTCACTCGAGACGAACGGTTGTTAGGTCTCATATACCCGGTAATATCACTAGTTTTTTTAATATTTGCTATATATCAATAGTGTATAATGTCTTGTATATAAGTGTATTTAATACTTAATGTAAATAAGTGTATTCACATTTATAGGGCCGGCATTACGTAAGCCTTCTGGTATTGTAGGTACATAGGTGTAATATTTACCATTATGTAAGACATATAGGAAAAAAAATAGTTTATTACCTACTTGTATGAAATACACAAAATTATTGGACTATTTGTACAAATTAATTTTTCAATATGATACCTTTGAAATTATTTTTTATGTAAGTCATTGCCCTATACGTAGAGTTTATTCGCCTTACAAAGCAATTACTACAAGTCCTTACGTTTGATGTAGATTAAAAAACAATATTACTATAGTTTCACTTGGTATTTACTTATTTTAATTTCTTCTATGTACAATTAGAAGAAATTAAATTAAAGTCGTAGGATAAATGTCACCTTTATCATATTATTAATTATATTATATAAAAACCTTATTAAAATATTTAAAAAAAGATTTGATAGTCAGATTTTATAAATTTGCTTTTTTTAATTTACAGCCTGTGGTGTCAAACAAAACAGTGCCAAAGACAAAGTAATCGAGCTCAAGTCAAAAATGTCGCGTCATCCGTTTCATAAAAATACAATTGTGCAATATGTATTAGTAATTTCGGTTCATTGACACGGTGACGTTTCGTGTCATGAAGTATATAATTTTCTATGAACATCTGCAGGGCAAAGGACTCCGTCATGGAAATCATGTCATCGTTATTATCGGTATTGATGTAATCGTGATGATTCTGCAGAAAAGTAACGAAATTCACCAAGCTTCCGTATCAGACCGTGATCCCAAAAAGGACCTTTTTATTTATTAATTAGGTTTAATTGGCCAAATCTCCAAAACAAAAAGTAATAAATATTTATTTTAAATTGATATAATACTTACAATTATAAAATAATTTTATTCAAAAGAGGGACCAAATTAATACAGTTCGTATTTTTGCTTAAAAAGTATATAATATATTATACCTTGGCCACAGAAAAAAATAAAACGTTCGAAATACAAATTCAAATTATGTATTTCGAATGTTCCATGCCCGCCAATTTATCTGTATCAGATATCAGTTATCATAGCAACACGTTTACTCAGGGAGTGGTGTTTTTATCGAAAATTTTTATTATTTGACCTTCGCGCAAAATAATATGACCGATTAGTGTTAAAAATAGGGATGGAAAAATGCAATTCGGAAACTGTAAGTCTACTGGTCAATCTAACGATCGATTCAAGAGAAGCCATATAAACCATAAAACAAGGAATCTCTAGAGTAAAGTAGAAGTGCCTTTTGAATAAGGAATACAAATATATTTTTGAACGTTGACCGATTTTAAGACTAAATTGTTAGCTGGAATTGTGTATATTTTGTCATTGCAAGTTTACGTCTTTGACACAAAATCAGTCAACTTAAAAAAAGGCTATTTTTTTTCGTTTTACGTCTTCAGGTTTCTCAAACCAGCCAGTAACTTTACCATAGACATAACTGAAACATCCATCCAGCCAGCGTCATAGACAATCCAAATACCACGAACTACATTGCCCTTACTTTCCTGGGTGTACCAAAAATCAAAAGTAAATAACCTACGAAGGCTCGGCGACCTTGCGAGAGAGTGACGTCATTATGTACCGTCTCTTTCTAACGCCAACGACCTATCGATTGTTCACCACGTGGAGTCTAAGTGAATGGACTCCCTTAATGTTGTAATTATTTTAAGACTATATAATTATAGTTTTACCGGAAGTAACACCTTGTATGAAATCTTCTGGTACTGCATTCTACCTATACCTCAGTATAAGATCGTCTGGCGCTTCAGTTGCACCTATATCTTAAAGTCTAAATCTAGTTTCAAAATAATGCCTAGGAGAATTTTATAGAGGGTTCTCTGGGAAGGTACCACCTCTTTCTCCCTTCAACACAATCTAGACTGGAAATATTAGCTAGGATGACATGAGGTCTGCGTGGTTACCGTCTCTCTTCAACCTATCTCAGTCCACTGCTGGACAGGTCCCATTCTACACCAGATTTATCGGTCCTCCGCTTTTCCTCGTCCAGCCTCCACCAGCGATATTTCGCTAGTCGTCGGTCCCTCGGTCCTACGCTACACTTGCCAAGACGCGGTCTCCTCTCCAGAACGCGTTTGCTCCAACGGCCATTACATTACTATTTTTCATTTAACTATATAAACAATAAAAAACAAATATTGTACTAAAGAAACTAGTAATCTCTCTATGCACACAAAAGACCTCAATTCGTTTTGCAGTCCTAAATCATAACGATTGTCTCGACCTGGTATGAGGACCTTGGACTGAAATTTTAACAACTGAGATTTTCTTCTTATTTTTTTTATTATGAGCATTTTTTCTTACGTATGTTCGAACCCGTGACTATTTCAGCTTAACCATTGTTCTGTAACTTTGTACCATTGGTAACGGAATTTTAATTATTTTTGATTATATATTTAATTTTTTTTTTACAATGATGTTATTTTGAACTTTCATTTTCATTACTTAATGAAAATGTAATACTAACAAAAATAAGCAAAATAACAAAGACAAATGTCGGTCAAATGTTTTCCTAGAATCGAACCCACGACCATGATCCTTGACGTATCATAGAGTCATTGAATGAGCTGTAGAGTTAACCAAACTAAGTAAAATAACTTCCAATCAATACTTTGAAATAAAGTGAAATATCATTTATTTCAAATAATTAAAGCTTAGTTTACCATGCAACAGAGGAAAATGATTGAATGAGCACAAATTCAAAGATTTCCACAATAAATGATTTGCAAACAGTTCACTTGACAACATATTTTTTCCGGGGTCATTGGCACGTTGACAGGAGCTCTGACACCGCGCGGCCAAGTTTGCATTTAAACTCATTTGTGTCTTGTACTCCTTTGATAATTTCAAAGAGATGTTAAGAATTTGATGTGGCCAGTATTGTATAGTAAAAAAAAGTAAAATTAAAAATATTTAACTTTTTTGCTTGATAGACTAGGAAGTTTTAGAAGAAAAAAACCGCACGGTTCGTAATTCGAAAAAGTATCTTGTCAAAAATTGGCGGGCGCGGTGCGATTCCACATTCGAATCTAGAGTTCAACAGCATTTCACCGAAATCTACTTTGTTTGGGTCCCGGGTCGACGAACGCGTGACGCCATCTTGTCTGTGTGCCGGCCCGCGTGTCGTATAACCTCACGCACACAAACAGACGATTTCGTTAATTACACCATACCAGCGAATTCCTTGCCATTATGACTGGCCATTTATAAATCAAATTGTCTCGCGGTGAAAATTTTCTTCACCTTTTCCGCTGGTACATTGCGGGGGAGTGAACTATCACTATGAACTTGATTATACGGAGTGAAAAAAATATATAATTTTTCGGTTGCTCCGTCGAAGATCCATGCGTCAGCCAGTAACGAGTGGGCCGCTCTGGCGTCGACCTACCAGTCGGTGTCGCGTAGCCGAGTAGTGAACAACCATAGTACAAAGTATTACGTACAAATTTTTTTATTACTTTTTACCTATCGCAGTGTACGAAACGCAGTGACAGTGCCTTTGAGTGAAGTGACTAACGGAAACAGTGGCGAATTCCAAATTCAAATACGTAATTTTGTGATTTTAAATCACCGAATTTTGTGGTCTTTTAAAATCCAATTGACAATACGGATTGGCATTTTACCTTTTCGTTTCTTTTGAAGGACTCACACGAATTCTCCTTTCTGCTCCTGTTTTATTTTTACAGATTTTTTTTACAAACAATAGTGGGAACAAGTGAACAGATAACAACAATACAAACAGTGCCTTACATTAAATGGTTATTTAAGACGAAAAGGAGATAAAAAAGCAATCACGGAGACAAAATGCCAAAAACTTGCTGCTCTTCAAAAAGATAATAGCAGAAATCAATTTCGCAAAAAGAAATCTCACTTCGCCCCTTGGCCGAAATATATACATAAGCTAAACCCTGGTGCTCTATCAACCAAGTTGAGAGTACGTTGGGTGCCATAGAGTTGCAAAACAAAAAAACAAATTGAAATAGAAAATAGTTGCCTTACCGACATAGTCGACAGAAAACACCAAAAGTTTACAATAAAAAAAGTGATATAATCGCAATGCGAATTCGATTCGTGAAACACTGGCTGAAAATAACCTAAATTATTTAGGTTAGATAAGAAAAAAAACTTTTAAAAATTCAAATTTCGAAATGAATAATAATCAGTTCCACGAGTTGTTCGGCTCCCAATGGCCCCCGGATCAACATGGAGGTCATTCTTCTGCCTCAACTATGCTACATCAAGGACAGGGTTTGCCTCAGGGCATGCAGCTGAAGAGAGAGCCTCATACAGAGGTCCAGGGTTCTATGATGCAGCATCCGATGGGGATGGACATCACTTCAGGGTCGGTTGCTGATAGCACCTCGCCGCCTCCAGGGAACAGTGAAGGGATGTTTGGATCTTCCATATCCGGAATGTTCATGGACAAGAAAGCTGCCAATTCGATTCGAGGTATTTTTTTTCTTTTTTTTTTTTTTTTTGTAGGATTATTTTGGCATGAAACCTTTTTTAACTAGATAATTTACTTTTTTTTAAAAGGTAGCACATCAATATTTTATGATATAATTTGTTGTTTTAACTGTATTTTTTTCTTGTGCCATTTTTTTAAATCATTGGCAGTGAATACCCTTGAAAACGTTTATTCTTTTAAACACGGTTTCTTTTTTATTGGAACCACATCAATATTATACTAAGATAAATTCATTTATTTTATTATCAATGTTTTTTCAAAAGTTTAGGCATGCAACTGGTGGCTGACATTATTATTTTTTCTATCTGGCCACATTTTCATTTGCTTTAGTTTTTTTTTAAATCAAGCACATCACTAGTTTGCATAATTTAGATCGCACTCTGATAACTACGTGTCCGCTACGAAATGCTACGGGGTCACGTAATGGGCACAGTATTGCTACGAACGTTTGTCGTAGCGTTTACGTTTTGTAGTTTTTTATTAAGCTTAATATTTACGTTGCTAGTTTTTTATTTAATTTTGTCCGTGTCATCATCATCAGCTCATTAAACGTCCCCACCGAGGGGTACGAGCCTACCCGTATAGGGTGATTAGGCCTTAGTCGTCCACGCGGGCCAAGTGCGGATTGTTCGACTTCACGCACAACCTTTGAATCTCTTCGCAGGCGTGCTCAGGTTTCCTCACGATTTTTTCACCGTAATAGCATCGGATAACGGACATATAATTTCGAAAATTCGAAAACATATTGGTACAAATCGCTGGGCGCTGTTCCTACTGAAAGGTAACAGCCCATATAATTAAGTAATATAAAATAAATGTAAGTATTAGTTTGCCTGCAATGTGTTCCAAGAGCAGACGCATATGATTCATTCGTATAAATTTGTAATTTGACAAAACTCTGTAAAACCATTGGAAATGGTAACTACACGAGTTTCTTGGAGTCTTCTACTTTGATAACAACTTTCCGAACTTGAGTAGGATCATTTTATTTAATAAAAATAATATATTGTTAAAAATATATTAGATTTATTTAAATAAAGCATTTTAAATTTGGCACATACAACGGGAATCGAACGGTTTTTATTATTCCCATTACTCTAACGACCCCGTCAGTTATATAACAGCAAAAAACATGACGTTCCCGCGCATCAAACCCACAATCTGGGTCGAATAACACAAAAACTGTGTGAAACAACCAACAATCGTGCTCCGCTATAGTAACCGTACAACAAAGTAATGTTTGTTCTACTCACGTTACATGTGGAGTAGTGGTTAGAAGTGTGACATAACAGGTTCGTGTCTTGTGATAACATCTTTTATGTTAAACGTCTACCGCATTTTTTTTGTCATCATCATCGTCATCATCAGCTCATTATACGGTGGTAGACTCGATACTGAGTCGTCTAGGTAGGTACCATCACAGTGCCAGATATCGTCCCGTGGAACAGGAGTGTTATGCACTTTTGTGTTTCGGGATGTCGGCACTGTAGCTAGTGAAATTACCAGGTATAAGAGACTTAACATCTGTTGTCTCGGGTGACGGGCGCAGTGCGTCGTTGATGGAGGATAATAACTGTCTGTCAGTTGTTGGTCTCGTTTAATGCCGCTCAGTCATGGTTAGGTGTATCACTTACCATCAGGTGAGCGTCCTGTCCGTTCTGTTCACTTATAACATAAAAGGGTGTATAGGCCTTAGACGTCCACGCGGGCCCAGTGCGGATTGGCCGACTTCACCCACAACCTTTGAATTTTTTCGTAGGTGTGCGCAGGTTTCCTCAGTCTTCCTTCACCGTAAGAACGTCGGTTAAACATACATATAATTTTGATCCATTACGTATGTGGGAAGGCCTGGGTCATTCTGGGTTATAGGCTGCCTGATTGCTTGACTATCAAGTTTATTTAGTTTAGACGACCCATTTGGTGACGCGGTTGAGAGGTCGACTGCAACACCAAGGGTTCCGGGTTCGATCCCCGGGCAGTACAAACATTTGTGTGCATGAACATGTCTGTTTGTAATGGTCTGGGTGTTTTCTATGTATAATATGTATGTATTTACAAAAAAAAATGTATAAAATTATGTTTATCCGTTGTTTAGTACCGATAATGCAGGCTTCACGCTTAACTTGGGCTAGATGGCGCTGTGTGAATGTCAGTGGATATTTATATTTTATTTATTTATCAAAAAAGCGATAGTGAAGTTAAGCAAGCTGAAGTGGCAGTGGGCAGGGCGCATGCGTAGAACCGATGGCCGATGGGGCAGAAAGGTACTCGAGAGGCGTCCGCGAAACGGAAACGAAGCGTAGGCCGACTTCCAACCATGGATGGATGACCTGGTTAAGGTGGCGGGTAGCAGATCGATGTTGAGTACTAGGGATCGGTCCTCGCGGAAATCATTCTTTTTGGCTGTAAGAGAATTGGACGGTCAGTGCGCTCACCTGGTGGTTAGTGATACGTCTGACCGTGACAGAAGCAATGTTGAAGTAAAATAATAACAATCGGTAGTCTTTTTTTTTCTGTCAATACTGCTTTGCACTCGTCACCCAAGTCAACAGATGTTAGGTCTCCTATGAATGAAATTAATGATGTAAAAAGTATAGATTCGTGATATGCTCACAAAACAATCGAAAAAAGTGTACCGAATGCAGCGACAGCACACATGCACATATTTCAAATGAGCGTACATTTACCTAAACAAAGAGCCTACAGCTGTATTCTCTTTGGCGGTTCGTTTTTTAGCTCGGGTGGCGTATCTACTTTTAAATGTACAGAATATCATTGGCGTTAGAGGAGACCTTCGTTCAGCAGTGGAGAGGCTGTAATGATATTGATGATGAAGTCTTTTAAGACCGCCTCTTGTATCTAGCAGACGTATAGAAGTATAACTTATAAAATAAACGAGATCAAGAATTTTAGCGATAAGTACGAGTAGGATGCTACCAAAACATTACCAATAATAATTATAATGTGGTATCAATTAAGCAAATAATAATATCACGCCATTTCAAAGTCCTTGTTTGACTGTTTGGGATTGCATTGTACCTGATACGATTAAATTAAATTCCGTCATTATAATAAGAGCGTCGGTGGCTCAATGGTGTGGACCAGACATCCGAATATACAATTAGACTGGACAAGCCGCCAAGTTTATAGGCAGTCCCAGTGTCGCAATTTCTTTTCGGTTCTTACCTGTGAAAAGTTATTATATTTCTTGGTAAATTTACTGATTCATTGCGATGATGGCATGTTCCAATTGCACAGGATGGCATTTTGAAAAAAAAACGGTAATTTCTTCTAATATTCGTGCGTCTTGACTCGTCTCACAGAGCATAAACTGGCAGCCAGTGTATGCTCGTTGAGCTTACATTTGTCGCACTTTAAACGCGGCTTGCCCCATCTCCTGTATTGGGAAATCTGTGGTGTGGACTGTCGCCTTCCTACCGGGAGGGCTGAGTTCAAATTCCGATACGTACCAATGTCTTTTCGAATTTTCTAAAAATATATATGTACGTTATCTGACGTTCTTACAGTGAAGGAAAATATCGTGAAGAAACCTTTATGCACACCTGCGAAGAAATTCGAAAGTTGTGGGTGAAGTCGTCTTATCCGGACTGGGCCCGCGTGGACGACTAAGGCCTAATCACCCTATATAGGTAGGCCCGTGCCCCTCGGTTGGGACGTTTAATGAGCTGATGATGATGATTATAATAAGCAATAGTATAAGAGACCTTTTTTATTCATAATGGATTTGCTCTTGAGCACAGACTATCCTATTGGAAGAGACGCGCTCTAAGATGGAGCGAGCTTGCTCAGAAAAAGCCTATTCACTCGTTTTTTGAATGCCACGGGGTTGTATGTGGCCGGTAACACAGACGCAGGCAGGTCATTCCATTCATTTGCAGTACAACCTAACGTCTCTTGTCTCTTGTGTCGGGCGCAATGCGGCATTGACGCAGAATAATAACTGTCTATCAGTCTCCTTCAATGCCGCTCCGTCATGGCCCGGCGTATCACTTACCATCAGGTGAGCGTCTTGACCGTGCTGTACACTTTAACATAAAAATACCATCGGATCTGTCGGACATCGGATGGATAACCGAATCATATTATCTGGAGTCCCTTCGTGCGTCGGAAGTCACACCACACTCTTAGTCCCGGATACTATCTGAGGATGGTAGTCGTAGTGCTCGTTTGATTTCAGCATGCATCTAGTAAGAGTGTCGGTGGCTTAATCGTGTGAATTGCCTTTTGATCGGGAGGGCGCAGGTTCGAATCCTGCCACGTACTTGACTTTTCGAATTTTAGAAATATATGTACGTTAATCCGACGCACTTACGGTGAAGGTAAACATCGTGAGGAATCCTGCGCCTATGAAGTATTCAATGGTTGTGCGTGAAGTCGGCCAAACCACACTGGGCCTGCGTGGACGACTTAGGCCTATACACCCTTTATGGGTAGGCTACCCCTACCAAGGGGCACGAGCACGTATAATGAGCTGATGATGATGCTGTTTAAAAGAAGTCTGCATTTTGCTACAAATAAGACCATGAGCTGACGATTACTATCGATTATAGCATTTTGAAACGTACTTCCCAAAAGCACTTAACTCCAAAACCTACATAATAAAATGGCCTACGCAATTTACAATGTTTTAACCCAAATTTCGTACCAATTAACACAAATAAATTAACAAAGAAAATGACATGTGGTAATGGTGGAAAAATTATCATTTGGGGGCACAAATATTTGTCGCTGATTGGAAGCAAGTAACATCTACTGTTTGTGAGTAAATATGCGTTTTTGGGGCACATGAGTGTACAGCTTTAGTAGCATATGTTTAAGGTGACCATATCAAATAGGTAGACCACTAAAATCTCTATCTTCAGCGTTTCGCAGTCTGCTAGATATTATAGTAGGTGGTAGGCTCGGTACTGAGTCGTCTAGGTAGGTACCGCAGTGCGAGATATCGTCCCGTAAAATAGAAGTGTTTTGCACTTCTGTGTTTCGGGATGAGGGCAATGTAGCTAAATGTAGCTAGTGAAATTACCGGGTATAAGAGACCTAACATCTGTTGTCTCGGGTGTCGGGCACAGTGTTGGTGGAGAATAATAACTTGTAATAGTCAGTCGTAATACTTTCCATCAGGTGAGTGTTATGACCGTCCTTGGTTGGTAACATAAAAAATAAATATTGACGACCCATTTGGTGTGCGGTTGAGAGGTCGACCGCAACACCAAGGGTTCCGGGTTCGATCTCCGGGCAGTACAACATTTGTGTGCATGAACATGTCTGTTTGTAATGGTCTGGGTGTTTTCTATGTATAATATGTATGTATTTACAAAAAAAAATGTATATATGTATGTTTATCCGTTGTTTAGTACCCATAATACAGGCTTCACGCTTACCTTGGGACTAGATGGCGCTGTGTGAATGTCAGTGGATTTTTATTTTATTTATTAAATATAAATATGTCCACCTTATTTGCATCCCGGTCCTCCACTTCTCATAGAAGAGACAGTATTTGTCTAAAGTTATTAATACAACATTTTATCAATTTAAAATACTTCGGAGAAGATGGCATAAACCCGAATAAAGAGTAGGTACTTGTTGTTCATAAATGTCTAATCAATTACCAAGATGCCGGTGGAAGTTGAAGTACGTTACGGTTACAGAACGGTCAGGACGCTCAGCTATGGTAAGTGATACGCCTGACCATGACAGAGCGGCATTGAAGGAGATCAACAACTGTTGGACAGTTATAATTCTACATCAATGCCGCACTGCGCCCGTCACCCGAGACAACAGATGTTAGGTCTTTTATACTCGGTAATTTCACTAGCCACAGTGCCCTCATCTCGAAATAAAAAAGTGCATAGCACTCTTATTTGACGGGACGATATCTGGCACTGCGGTGGTACCTAGACGACTCAGTATCGAGTCGACCACCTTGTATAGGGGTTGGATTTAACTCGAAGAAGTGTACTAGGAGTCCATAAAATACCAAGAGACTATTCAGCACGATGCGCCCACGGGCTGGTTAGATTGTCTTTAAACCAAGTATTAGGATTCAATATTACCAAGTGGGTATTCAGAATGCTGCACGGGTCGTTGAGGTTAATATTTACTAGAAACGCGTGTACTAGGAGCACATAAACTGTAAAGAGGCTGTTCGGCTGAGTGCACCACGGACTGTTGAGGTTGGCTTAAACCCGAAAAGAGTGTACTAGGAATCCATAAACGAAGATACTATTTGACATGATGCACCACGGGCTGGTCGGGTTGGCTTAAAACATAAGGAGTGTACTAGAGCTTAGAGTATCAATACTAAGACTAGAGTCCATAAATTATGAAAAGGTTGTACGGAAAGATGTTAAACGTGAAGTTAATTTTGACCTAAACCCGAAAGTAGTGTACTGGTGGCGTGCACTCCATATATGCAAATAAGCAGTGCATACCCTGTGCGTCCAGACAATCCGAAACTGCTAAACATATTATAATCTGATTCCACTTATTCGCCCATTTTCCTCTATGCTGTCACCAGCACACAATTTGACAAAATGTAAATTATTTATTGCTTTGCGATTAGTGCCACTTTGCATACCCTACTCATAATCTCTGTGCACGCTAGATGTACTAGGAGTCCATAACCTACCAAGAGCCTGCTCCTTTGGATGTCTATCTCTTAGGTAATATCAAATACATTCACATTCTAAATTCAAAATACACTTTATTGCTTCCTGCACTATACATTAATGTAAAGAGATGCTTTGTCCAAAATCAATTAATACGTCACTAAAGGTGTTCGACAATTATCCTTAATGCATTAATATATAGTCGATTTTAGTATGCAGTGATAGTTGCATACAACGTTTTGATGTTGGGCCGACTGCACACGTGCCAGGGTTCACTGAACCCGAACACTTGTTCTATGACGTTGTTTTTTTCGACAATGCAGGTTGCATTGTAAGTGCACCTTTGGAAGTTCATTATGCAACTCGCTTGGTATTTCCCACACGACGCTAAGGGCGAGTACGAGTCTGGGTGTTGCGGGATGCGTATGTTTACGTTTTATGGGTCATTGACCCGTCAATAATGGTTGGGGGAATTAGTCCAGTAGTGAACTTTTGTAGGAAGGTCAGAGAGAGTTTTGTATGAGTCACAAGTTAGTAACTATGCTGCGATTCCACTTGTGTACTCAATGCCTTTTTCCATTTTAAACATTATAAATACCTAGGACTTTTTTGTAAGTTCATACCACAGAATTAATATTTATTATACATAGAAACATCCAGACCTTTACAAAACACAAATCATGCATACAAATGTTTTTATTTACCGGGTATCGAACTTGTAACCTTTAGTGTAAAGCCGAATTCATAACTATTGCACCACAAAGGTAGCCAAATGAGGAGATAGGTAAGATCTAGTCAAAATCCCTGAGTAAAGTCTACCTAGGTAAATATGCCTAGTCTAGATTCAGACATTTTGCCAAGCTAAAATACGTATCATACGAAACTAACGGGGCATTATTAAATTAGCTTCAACCGGCCTTGAACTCGCACCAATTTGCTCATGCCCCAAATTACTGTCGATATTTGTTTTAAAACCACACTGTTTTAACATCTATTCAAAAAATTGTTCTTAAACCTATTTGGATGCGAACAGGGAGGTTACCGCCATCCATTAAAACAGTATTATTATAATGATACGTCAGCATTTTTGTGCCAGAAAAGGCAAAGATATATTATTATTTTGTCCACCGTAATGACAACCATACCTTATCTGTAATTGCTCTCGCATAAGCAAAACTTACGATGGCCTTCTTATGAATCGTCACATTTTCGTCATCAAAAACATTTGAAAATCGAACGCTATAGCAGTTATGGACGAAGACGGCCGTTCATGACCCAATCGCCAGTGCGCGTGTGACGTCACTCCAGCTGTCACTTTTATTTTAGGGCGCGTCCTGAATTGTGTGGACGAGTGACGCCGGGACACTTTGAGAGTAACGCTTCAGTTTCACAGGGAATAAATAACTTTAATCGCCCCAATGTGTGGTGATAGGGATGTGCTGACAGCATTTAGTACACAAATTGAGTTTTAATGAGTTTATTAGGGGAATAGGGTAATATTTAGACGTCATGTTATAATATAATACTTTAATATATGGGATATTTCAAATGTTTTGGTATTGTGGAATCTTTGTCTATGGATATTTGCTTGGTTAAAATAAATAAATAAAATATTTTGACTTGTGTACCGTATATATATATATTTGTATGCGTGAAGAAAAAAATCGTTATTTAAATATTACAAACAGACACGCCAATTTAATTTATATGTAATAGATTAAATTATGCAAGACAACAAAGCCATGCAATAATAAACAATACAGAAATATCATGATAAAAAATACGCGTAAATCACAACTCTTATCGGTCAACGTCGCGCGCCGGGTTCGTTGCCCGGTGGCGTCACAGCGCGTCAACTGTTACGTGTGCGAATATGATAACGTTATGTGACGATACGCGTACCGATATCTGCTATTTGACCGATACTAGGAACGCGTATCGGAATCTGCTATTTGAACGATACTAGGTACGAATATCGATATCTGTCGAGTGTCCGATAGAAGTTATGGGTATCAGTTAATAAATATTTTCATTGCATTCTGGGAAGTGACTTTTAGTGACCCAAGGTCACTAAAACCAATATTATTTATTGATTATCGGATACGGGTATCTAGTAAAAAATATTATCGTACTATTTGCATAGTGACCTTGGAATATTAAATAAAATTGTAATGGCTTTATTAAATAATTAACTTTTGAAATCTAAGCTTTCATTCAAGGCTGTAAAGCTATTATGATCTTCACATCAGCCTTTAACTTCCCAATAAACACAGGATCATCATCATCAGCTCATTAAACGTTCCCACCGAGGGGCACGAGCTTACCCGTATAGGGTGTATAGGCTTTAGTCGACCGCGCGGGCCCAGTGTTGATTGGCCTACTTCACACACAGAATGGCTATGGAGATAAATAAATCTATCTATCTATTCAACCTATCGCAGTCCACTGCTGGACATAGGCCTCCCCCATTTTTCGCCAGATATCCCTGTCCTCCGGATAAATAAATAGTAAAATATATTTATATATCTCGTATTTTGTGTACGGTAATATCAAATACATCATGTACTAGTAAATTACTCTAAATTGAGAAAATTGTTGGTATTTTTATGTACACATAAGTTCTGATAGTTCAAATAATATATCTATGTCTTCTTATCTTCTTGGACCGGCACTCCGACTGAGATGGGCCGATCGATACGACAAACAATAGAAATTACAAGAATTTAAGGTTCACCGACCTCCCCTAGATCGCTCGCCAAAAAGTAAAAATATCAGTAAGCATGTAACGGAATTTATAGTAGTAGATTGTTTTGTTTGACAAAATATATTGCAAAGCAAAATAATAATCCTTTTTTTAATATTATACGGTCTGTACAAAAAGTGCATGCCAAGGAATAAGGAAGAAAAATATCATTGCGGTGGCTTTATAATACTTTTCATTATATTGTGTTTAATTAATCAAACTTTAAATTGAAAAGAGAATCCTTAATTTTCTGAGAAGATTATATCGTCTGGAATGGACTCTGGCATAATAATTTCATTCCTTTGCTGAATCTCTTTTAAAAATTAAAACATCTCCCTAATAGAACAGTTTGTAAAACTATTTCAGGAAATACTCTCATTCGAATTTCGAACTCGACCTGGGCGTCAATACCCGAATATATGCCAATTGAAATCAACTTCTATTCCTTAGTTAGCTAGTTCTAGATTCACTTGTGGGCTAGTAAAATTAAATGAGCCAAGCGTCCATTGCCCGAAAATTAATTGTCAAACGATATTAACTCGTATTCTCATTGCCTTAGATCTAAGATCCTAGTCATAGTTGAAGCACGGTTCGGACAACTGCGGCCGTTCACCCGTGACGTAAGAGCCGTTAGATTAAAATTCAAATTTGGAACCAAATCTTTGTTCCAGTCCTTTGTAGTTTTAAATACCTTTTTAAATCACATCAAACTTGCCAGCACATAAATGTAAGTAACAGCCTAATATGCCAGATAGCCTTATAAAAGAAATAAAGTTTAGTTAAAAGTGAATTTAGTGATAGAGGGGGGGGGGGGGGAATATAACTATGATGATTACTTGTTTTTAACTCACATAATACATTCCGTTCCATATATTTGGTAATCACAATAATTTAGTCGTTTGTTCCAAAGACAATAATTAAAATTGTCACAAATTTATAGTACTCAGAGTAAATATATTTACTCTGAGGTGATAGAATAGTATACAAACATTGTGATTAAGATGTATTTAAATGTAATAGCGCAATAAACATTTCAAAAACTAACTAAACGCTTTAATATTAGAACCGGATGAAAGGAAGGAAATCTATGTCTAGAAATAAAATGTTATAGGTTTATACAATGAATACTAGGTCCTTAAGGTTCGGCAGGGTTCGTTGACTTTGACATCACTTGGGTGTGAACTCTACTAGCAACATTAATTCTATTTAGGTACGACAAATAAGGAAAGGTAAAATAAAACATAAGGCTAAAATTGACTAATTAGGTGGCCATTTGTACTATTATTTTTGTGCTGAATGTTTAATTTAGCCGTTTCCTAGCTCTTTGAATAGAAGGATCAGAAGAAAATGTGGCTAATTTTATAAATTTTAATAATTATATAAACATATCTAAGCTCAGAGTTAATCTATTTTATTACTCTAAGTATTTGAGCAATTATTTAAAAAAAACCCTAGTTATTAAATGAACCAAGACACGAGAACCATAATGAAATGATTGACTGGTAAATATTAATTTATTTATAGGTATTTGTAACATAAAACAACTTTTCTCCTTAATTTTAATCTTAAAGAGGATTTGGATCGTAACCTGCAATGAATTTAACACCGCACTGGCCAAAACAATGCAGTTCCCACGCCATAAAAAAACAATCTAACCTTACACACGAGTTGGCGCGTAACAGTTTGGGAACTGTCAATTCAAAAACGGCAACCGAATTCCAAATTCGAAGTGGCGGTTACGTCACGCGGGCGTGATCCCGGGCGGCCATGTTGGCGGCGAGGTCGACGACCCGTGACGTCAAGATCAGCTGGCTGCAACGGGACGCGAATGGCTGTACAGAAGGCTGAGCGATGGTGCAAGAAGGCAGATTTTTATCTGGCATTTATTAATCTTGTTAAGAATTCCATGTACTGTATTTTTATTTTAAAACATTGCGATAGTTTTTGAGGCTCCGTTTTAATAGGATTTTTTTATAAAGGCAAAAAATATAAAACGGATTAAAAGAAATAATAAAATAAGATATTTTAAATAAGCAGGAAGTATGAAGTACTTTTAATGATATACTTTTAAATGAATATTAATTAAAATGATTAACTTCGTCACATTTGGAAAGTGGTTGCCAAAACTGGTATGTTTATCTATTTATTTTATCTTAGGGCATATCCTGACCTTATTGGTCAAGTCTGCAGTCTGCAAATTCATACTCTATGGTCATTCCTTTTTTATGGTCTTCCTAACGTTGTAGTGTAGTAGTTAACGCATCTCAAACAGTTCCGCGTATCTTTTTTACCTTTATAAAGGTAAAAAAGATTTCATAAATCATAATCCAATAGACAAGCAACTAACGCAACGTCCAAAGTACGCTGGCATCTTGTTCGTGTAGGATTTATACACAGTATAAGGTCAAAATATGTTGGTTGAATAGCAAGTCTTGGTATAAAATAGAGTTCGGACGATCACCCAAGTCAAGTAACTATTACAAAGGTTGATCCGAAAATATAATCTCGAGTCCCTCCGTAATCTGTAGACGTGATGGGTTACAACCCAAATCCTCATAGCCCTACTTAATAAGATAGCGGGTGTTCTGCAGTATAACGTTTCCGCATCAGACCTACAGTGCAGCCCAATCTCCCCATAGCTGCATTGGGCCGTAACAGGCTGATTATGATGATCGTGGAGTTATAAGCTGTCAACTGTCTTAGAGTAAAAAAATATTTTGAATTATGTCAACATACGAATAAATCATAGTATAAATACCATATTATAGTCTGCTATATCTTAAACGTTCAAGACACGAGTTTGTCAATTAGACAAATTAATTGTATAATCAAACATGTAATTTAACCTGAAACACAAAAATTATTGCAACTCGAATACACTGCTGAGTCAATGTAAAGGGATATTGCAAAATCACTGACAATGTTCTTTTGAAACGCGCAAAGTCATCAGAATGGCCGTCATTATGGCGTCATTCTGTCACTAAGGCATTGTTTTTGAATTGGTATCGATGATGAAAGGATTTTGGAATCGATATATCCTAGAATAGTTCTTTTTAACGGTAAAGTGCAAGTTTAAATTGTGTTAAAGTGCAGGCCACCGAGAAAAAATATGAGTCGAATTTAAACTTTGAATTTAGAATGTTGATTGCAACTTTTAAATATTTTTAGATACTTTAATTTAAAAAATAAAAACAAAAAACAGTAGGACTGTTTTGTTGATTTGAACTGATATTTTAATTTATTGCAAGAATTCCCAGTTCTAAATACTCAACTAACTTTTCTAATTTTGAAAAGAAATTAAAACTAGGAACGTAAACGAGAAATTTATATTATTTCTTCGTTATTTAAGTTTCGTGTTTCCAGTCAGGTACATATTACACGTGTCTCAAATTAAACTAATCGATTAACTAATTAACGGTCATATCAAATTACTCAGTATAGACGTTCACATTAAAATGATGTAACATTGTCAAATCCCTCAAAATAAGTTTGCTTTATAGACTTTTGTTAATTCTACAGCTGTTCATCATCATCATCAGTGTTGCTTGAAGGTCCCCTGCTTCCGATAGCACTCCCCAAGACATTCCACTTATACCCAAAGCAGTCAACATCCAACGGCTCGTTATTTTAATAGTTTTAATTACGTCATCTGTTTTAATTTATAATATTTCCCATAAATATGCAGATGGGCTTTACAGCTCCACTGGAAATTTTGTGATCACATGCCTACAATAAAATTATGAAAAAAAAAACATTTTCATCAGCGTTATAAAGCAAAAAGAGACAATGGAACATAACAGTATCGCAGATTCACTCGGCCAAGTCTCTCCGCGTCCTATTGTATTAACCGTTTTTAACCATCGGTTTTCAAAATATGTATATATTTCCATTGGAAAAATTACAACAATCAACAAACAGACTACTGCTCGATTTCTCAAATTTTCTCAAATTTATAGCTCCATCGGGCAATTGGCAAACGTACAAATAAATAAAATCAATTTATCATCATCCTATTGCCCATACATTGTTACTTTTTTACCTTAAAGAAATTACCTTAAAAACTATGTAAGTAACGAATCAATATTCAATAACACAAGCATAACTCCTAGCCTTACTCAATTAAAAAAACGTTTTTCCGAGTATTGTAAAGAAAAAAAAAACCAACGGAACATAACAGTTCCTCGGATGCACTCGGATAACCGTCCCGTTGGTAGCGCACGCGGCCAGTCAACGCCCGGCCTTGCCTCTGGGCCGTTGAACTCCGAAACGTTTGGATTTCGAAGCTTCGGAATTCGCGATGTCAAATTTGAATTTGGAACTGTTTAGTGGTATTCGATTGTCTTTTTTATAATTTGAAAGATAATACATTCGTTGTTTTAAATTTGGATCACTTGTCATTTTTTTTAAAGTTATTTTTTGCCAATATTAAATTACGTTTAAGAAATAAATAACACTAAATACATGTAGCAGGTCATTGTTCTTATTTTGAATTATTATTCCTATGGTATGAACGCCTGGACCCAGCGGTGGGACGATATATGCAATGATGATGCATAAACTGATTTTAACCGTATTTTTTTATTTGTTTCAGCCCAAATCGAGATCATACCTTGCAAAGTTTGCGGGGACAAGTCATCAGGCGTCCATTACGGAGTCATCACCTGCGAGGGCTGTAAGGGCTTCTTCAGGCGGTCACAGAGCACAGGTCGGCTTCATAAATCTATTTCACTTTAAGGAATTTCGAACGAGAGCAAAAAAAAAAAACAATTCGTATTATTACTATGTGGTAGACTCGGTACTGAGTCGTCTAGGTACCACCGCAGAGCCAGATATCGTCCCGGGAAACAGGAGTATCTTGCACTTCTGTGTTTTGAGATAAGGGTCCAGTAGCTAGTAAAATTACCGGGTATGACAGACCTAACATCTGTTGTCTCGAATGACGGGCGCGTTGAAGTGTTGAGGGAAAATAATGACTATACCTACTGATATCGGGAATCCAGATACCACAGACATCCGAATATACAATTAGACTGGACAAGCCGCCAAGTTTATAGGCAGTCCCAGTGTCGCAATTTCTTTTCGGTTCTTACCTGTGAAAAGTTATTATATTTCTTGGTAAATTTACTGATTCATTGCGATGATGGCATGTTACAATTGCACAGGATGGCATTTTGGGTAAAAACGGTAATTTCTTCTAATATTCGTGCGTCTTGACTCGTCTCACAGAGCGTAAACTAGCAGCCAGTGTATGCTCGTTGAGCTTACATTTGTCGCACTTAAAAACGCGGCTTGCCCCATCTCCTGTATTGGGAGATCTGTGCCAGATACAATAGAAATTCTATTGTCTGGCGCCCTAAGGCGTCATTGGCGGTCAAAGAATTAAATTTCTTCAACACTGCATCTGTCATGGTCAGGCGTATCACTTACCACGTGAGCGAATTGACCGTTCCGTACACTTTAATGACATGAAAAATGAAAAAGATTTATCAAATCGTAGTTGATACAAGTTGGTCCTTGAAAAAAATAACTCATTCAATGCTTCCAAAATGATGACCACTCAGCTAATGCCAAGACTATTTTGTCTAGGCGCTGATTTGCAGGAAGTTTTGGTTATGGTTGTTGGCTACGATTTCTGGGGGAACGCCACCTCCTAAAACTGTATTACTATACTTCGTGCGGTTTCCGGGACTTCTGGATGGCAAATGAAAGGGCGATTAAAGTAGCCTAATATTGGTCGCATATTGAATTTGTGAACACATATCGACCACAGCTTTACAACCTTTACTTTATAAATCTGTGATATCTACTCGACAAAAAGTAGATAATAACAATACGTCAGCATTTTTGTACCATAAAAGGCGAAGCAATATTATTATAATAGTGTTTCAAGAGATGGTTGTTAGCCCGGAGGAGTGGAGACCGCGTCTTGGCAAACGTAGCGTAGGATGGACGGATGAACCGACTTACGAAAGGTCGCTGGTGGGAGACTGGATGAGAAAAGCACCGGTCGCTTATACCTTTCAATACCTAGGGGAGACATTTGAGGAGCAGTAAACTGCGATAGGTTGAAGAGAGATTGGGTAAAGGGATGTTCCAGAAGTGTTCTAAAGAAATACTTCTTGAAGCGAGCTACTAAGCTCTATTCGTAACTTCCTTTGATGGACTGATTTACAAAAGTTAGTGGAGACTAGATGAGGGGATCGGATGACCGGGATACGTGGACTAAAATGGGGGTGACCTTTGTCTAGCTAGGTACTGCAAACCTGTGAAAGTTTGAAGGGAGAGAGAAAAACATGGTAATTTGTTTAATCTCTTATTTGCTTGCTTAGTTAGAAGTAACTACTTGATGAGTTAGTATTATTTTACCATATACCTAGTCTTTCTTCTGAGTTCGAATCTAAGTTCTTATTTTTTTCTTCAATTTCTGTCTTGTAAATTATAGCAAAACTTCATTGGATTTTATATTAGCAAATTAATAGTTATCTGCTATTTAATTCTTCTCTGTCATTAACCTCTCTATTCCATTAGTTCTGCCATTACTAATAATAAAAATATCAATGGCTTAACCTCTGAGAAAAGCTAATCACTCAATTTTTTTACTGATAAAGGTATTACACCATTATCAGTAAAAAAATGGAGTGATGAACTACGCCCAAAGAATGGCTGACAACACTTTTAGTTTGAAACTGAAAATTAATACGGACTTCTTATAGAGACCATAGTTCTTGTAAGTGGGAGATTTCTGAAACACTTGGACTGGTAATGGATCCTATGACTGTTAAGAGATCCACCCTTTTACTCCACCAAGCTTATGTAAACTCTGGTTGGTTAATTAAGTTTAAGACCGACTAAATAACTTCTTAAAAATACTTATACCCAAGTATGATATAAAATCATACTTGGGTATAAGTATTTTTTTAACTTATCTATAAGTATCTTAAAGATAGATAAATAAACACTGTATTGCTCATAGTTTATAAAGGGTTCACAAACACAGAAAAGTCTGACATATAGTGGGCTAAGGCGGCCTTATCGTTCCTAGCGATCCCTTCCAGGCAACCTCCAATTGCTTTGGACATCCTAGCACAATGAAATTGTCAATAGTGTGTTTTTTACTGTCTGTTTGTTATACTTGTGTTGGGATGTGCAAAAATTATACATTATTTCTTTCTTTCTTTCTATCTCCCATAGCTACCATGGCACGTTTTAGTCTAATGATAATGTACGGATACAAAATGGCGTTATTAACACAGTGTGGTGTTTCAGTGGTGAACTACCAATGTCCTCGGAACAAGGCGTGCGTGGTGGACCGTGTCAACAGGAACCGGTGTCAGTACTGTCGTCTGCAGAAGTGCCTCAAGCTTGGGATGAGCCGTGATGGTACGTACAATCAATTTCATATTTTTATTATCCTTATGGTATAATCTACTATGACTAGTTAATCACCTAGGTTATATCACCCGGATGGTTTCATCATCAGCTCATTAAACGTCGCAGGCGTTCGTAGGTTTCCTCACGATATTTTCCTTCACCGTAAGAGCGTCGGATAACATATATATAATTTCGGATACACATTGGTACGAGGCAAGATTTGAACCTGCGCCCCTCGGAAGGCAACAGTCCACACCATTTGATTCTACATTTTTGTCTCCTAAAATCATTACCGGGGTTATCATATATTGGCAGGTAGTTGATGCTATAAAGAATTTACATTTAGGTCATTTTTCGACACAGACAAAGTCGCAGGCAAAGCTAGTTTATGTTAAAAGAAAAACCAATCGACTAATGGTCTTACTAGACATTTTATCCCATTAAGTTTGTTTAATGAGAAACTATGTTCCGAGGTACTATAAACATTGCACGGCCTTATCAGCACTGATAAGAGGTCGGTGACCCCGTCCGCTTCCTCATACCGACACGTGGTACTGAGGTAATTTAATTGTATTAAAAGATTTATTGTGATTGTTTTTGTTTCGTTGTTTAAATTTTTGTTTTTACGATATAGTATAAAATTGCAGATATTGATCTGATAAGTAACTTATTGATCTGCAATAAGTTTGGTATAATGATATATACTGAATAATTAGATAGTATTCGCATATCCACAAATATTTTCGCATCATCTAGCCACAATTTTAACAAGGAGAGTAATGGAGGCAAATATTTTTTTAATATTTTTTTATTATAAATATACTCAAAATCAATAGAAAAGACAATAGTCATATCGTAAAACGCCCAATTACAATCTTTCAATGCGACATATGCACATTCAGCCAGTTCGTCGAATGTTGAAATCCGCAACATTCCCGCGACACGTCGCGTGCGCACACCCAAGCGTGATGTGACGGCGCTTGCGCAACCTCACGTAACCGATGCGCTGCGAGATTTATTTATCGATATCGAGCAAATAGATTTTTAATAAAAGAATGAAATTTTAAGTCTTAAATATTTTAAAAAATAGACATTTTCACAATGGTCATCGATTGAGTAGTGGCAAAAAAAAATGGATACGTTAAATTTTAACCAATCAGCTTCAAGATCAATTAATATTTCGACAAAATTAATATTGATTTGGCACATTACATCTCTGAAAAGTAGCTATAAGTATTCGAGTAACTTTGCGATAAAAACCTGTGCTTGTCCAGCTGTGGACTATAATATTAAAGCACATTCACTCATCATATGTCATTACAATGTTTTGGTTTTTAAAATAACCACTAACACAAAAAAAAAGTTTCCATCGTTTTTTCTGGTCTCCTCAGACCCTGACTTCCTTAAAATGGGACCACCTCTTAAGTATCTTCTAACAAACAAAAAAAGACTTCAAAATCGGTTCAAAAACAACGGAGATCCGCGAACAAACATAAAAAAACATTTATGGTCAAATTGAGTAACCTCCATTTTTAATAAAGTCCGTTAAAAATAAAGATGACTCCGTGCTTAGGAACGTACGTTCAGTCACCACTCCCGACTGCTATCTTACTCGTAGTATGGCAGCCGTTATCACCCACCAATCCGTATTGAGTCCGCATTGGGCTGTAACCCAATCATCCAGGCATGCTAGAAGGCCTGCCGTTATAGGCTGATTGAACACAAATAGTTTATCGAACAGTTTTAAAGTCGAACAGCACATCACAATGGATTGTGTAATGCTATAAGTCATAATGCTCATGTAATACTCGTATATTTCAGTTAACATGAAAAACTAGTCTGGTATTCAGTGACCTAATTATTAACACCTCTATGGATTAGTGGTTATTACAGTGGGTAAATGGAGGGCGTAGGTGGTTCAATGGTGGGAACTGTTGCCTTCCTAACGGGAGGGCTGAGGTTCAAATCACTACATGTACCAATGTGTTTTTTGGATTTTCGAAAATATATGTGCGTTATCTGACGCTCTTACGGTGAAGGAAAACATCGTAAGGAAACCTGCGCACGCCTGCGAAGAAATTTAAAGATTGTGCGTGAAGTCGTCCAACCCGCACTGGGCCCTGCGTGGACGACTAAGGCCTAATCACCCTATACGGGTAGGCTCGTGCCCCTCGGTGGGGACGTTTAATGAGCTAATGATGATGACAGTGGGTAATTCTCGCAAATACCTCATTTCATATGACTCTTAGTGGTCCGGAAGTTTAGGTCGCTGCGTGAAAGGTCGTGGGTTCGAATCCTACGAGTAGAGTGAAGGAAGACAAATCCTGAACTGTATTAAATAAAATAATTAATAAATATCCACAAACATTCACACAGCACCATCTAGCCCCAAACTAAGCATTAGCGTGTAATATGGGTACTAAACAATGGATAAACATACTTATTCTTTTTTGGTTAATACATAAATATTATACATAGAAACACCCACACCAATACAAACGGTTGAACCACAAAAATGTTTATACTGTCGGGAATCGAACCCGAAACCCTCGGTGTAAGAGCCGACGTCTCAACCATTACATTATTCATCAAAATCTGTAGTAACCCAAGCATACACTTGAAATAAATTTGAATTAACAAAAGGTTCATACAAAACTTAGAACAAGCGATCTTAGTTTTTAGTAGAATAGCTTACAGAAATTTTAATGGCGCTCTCAAAAATTTATGTTGACATTTCACGACCTGCTGACTATGATTTCTTTGTTTCTTAGTTTATCCGCGTTTTCAGTTTTGAAGTCATTGCACTCATCACAGACATCCGAATATACAATTAGACTGGACAAGTCGCCAAGTTTATAGGCAGTCTCAGTGTCGCAATTTCTTTTCGGTTCTTACCTGTGAAAAGTTATTATATTTCTTGGTAAATTTACTGATACATTGCGATGATGGCATGTTACAATTGCACAGGATGGCATTTTGGGAAAAAACGGTAATTTCTTCTAATATTCGTGCGTCTTGACTCGTCTCACAGAGCGTAAACTGGCAGGCAGTGTATGCTCGTTGAGCTTACATTTGTCGCACTTAAAAACGCGGTTTGCCCCATCTCCTGTATTGGGAAATCTGTGGCACTCATCAACGCAGTTGATTAAACAAAATCAGTTATGTTTAGTTTTTGCCCCCGTGGTCTAGTGGACACAGATTTACGTTGAATCGCTACGCGATACAGGTATCACAGGTTCGAATTCCGCGACCGTAGTGAGTCACTTTGTGAGGTTTTTTTCTCGGTTTGATCAGGGCTAGTTATTCGGTGAAACCCCTATTCGGCACATCCCTAGTCGGGACTTTGTAGGCTAAATCACCAGATAATCAGTTAATAAATAACAATAAAAATATATGTACGTTATCCGACGCTCTTACGGTGAAGGAAAACATCGTGAGGAAACCTTCATGCACGCCTGCGAAGAGATTCGAAGGTTGTGTGAAGTCGTCCAATCCGCACTGGGCCCGCGTGGGCGACTAAGGCCGAATTACCCTATACGGGTAGGCTCGTGCCCCTCGGTGGGGACGTTTAATGAGCTGATGAAGAAATAACAATAATAAATATCCACGGACATTCATACAGCGCCCTCTAGCCCCAAACTAAGCATCAGCCTGTAATATGGATATTAAACAACGGATAAACATACATTTATATATTTTTTTGAAAATACATATACATAAAAACACCCAGACCAATACTGCATGCAATGCATTGCTACTGTGCGAGAAGGCCTATGTCCATCAGTGGGACGTTATAGACTGATCTGAATTTCATTACGTCACAAGATAGCTACAACACTATTCTCCCAAGTAACGCAAACGATTCAATTTGATCGTAAGAAAATCGAGTCGGCCGCATAGCACCGGTTACGCGACTACGCGTCACAACTATACGTATGTATACGTCACAGTTCGTTGTGCTAGTAGGCAGTGTGCCAAGCACACATGCAAACGTACGCACACACCGATGTTCGCCGCTATGTGTGCAGCCAACCGTTTCAATGTGTGCGTGTATTGAGTAACTAGGTGCGACATGGCTTACCGATTTTAGCGCCTTTTTTACAGTGACATCTATGTGGAATGGCGGGAAAATGTACGGTTATGTCATATGTCACTTTTTTTTTATATCGTGGAGAAGCTTAGAGAAGGCGTTTATAAAAAAGGCGTATGAAACAAAAATTAAATAAGGGAGGTTTGTTCAAAATTATTTAATTATTTGCCCAGTTTAATAAAAATCTTTTTTAGTATACATGTACACAATTTATATCCAATTATAGCTAATAGTTAGTTTTGACATTACTTAAGAGTGTATCAAGTATTTTCTCGTTAAAAGCTGTTGTGTGAGATTACAGCGCTCGAGCGGCGAGTAGCGGAACTAATTTTGCTAAAGGCGTGCAATTTTTGTTAATCAAAATGTCGGTTTTAATGTTTTTTTTGTTACAGCGGTGAAATTCGGGCGTATGTCAAAGAAGCAACGCGAGAAGGTGGAGGATGAGGTATTACATTTTATTGTTTACTAATTTTTTTTCCCTTACCTACCTTGTAATTGATTTAAGAAATGAGTATTTTTTTATTTTAATATGGTATATTATGTTATGATAAAACTACCTATTTTTTATTGAATACCCAATTTTTATTCTTTTTTGTTTATGGTTACATTTTTCACGCTATGGAAAATATATCTTGTGCCAATTTTTTAAATATTTGTAATTCATATGGGTAGACATTTAAAACGAATAAAAGATAGGGGTTATCTCACAATGTCCGAGGAATTCAAAGGCCTTTTATGAATAAAAAGTTTTGTGCCAGGTTCGCGATATACTCCTTCTGCAAGAGGACAGAAAAAATGTGAGTAAAAAACTTTAATTTTGGTTAAAGTTTAAGATTCTGGGCCGTTTGTTCAAACGTTACTTTTATCGGTAAAAAAAAAACTGACATAGATTCCTAATTCCATACATTTAAAAAAAAAAAAAATTTTTTTTTATTTTGTGGCTAGCTTGCCAGTATAATTTAGTATCATTTTATACAAATAATAATGTACGAGATTTTCGATAATGGTCACATTGAAAAACCGGCTATGATTGTACATAATTACATATAATACCTGACGTTCCCAAGGCTGGACTAACAACCTCTTAGGGCAAAGGGCTTGTAGGCACAACATATTTTTTCCATAGTTGGTGAATTGTTTGCAAAATACTTTAAATAACTGTTTTGAATTATTCTTATCTTCATATTTCCTTCCTTCTTTTTATCTATATTTTATCAAAAATATTTGTTTAACCCAAAATAGGAAACGTTGAAATGTTTCCGATTTTGGTTTAACAAATATTATATATATTAATATAATATATTAATATATATAATATAAGCTTTGATTATATCATAAAAGATAAAGTCTCTAGCATAAACTATTTTCTATCGATTCTTAAATTAAGTAGATGCTTTATGGGTCAATGTATAATCACTTATTTCTTTTGACTAAGTTCCTGAATTTAAAAATGTAATATTACTTAAGACTATAGTTTTGTTTAGTCTCTTACTTTTTTATTTATGCCTAGTTCTAATTCGGATCTAGAAAAATATTTTTAAATAATATGCCTCTTATTTATTCTTCTGAATTGAAATTTCATGGGAATCAATTGTTACATGCTTACTTATTTCGAGTGAAATTGTATGAGAACTGGTGAAATTTAATATATAATGGTTAAGAGCCATCTTCCAATGTTATGGAAATTTTAATATTCCTAATTTTTGGTTCCAAACAAGATGTTCTGATTTTGAGTCCCATTTGTAACGTATATATTTTTTTAAAGTCCCGCCATTTTGTTACAAGATGTTTTAATTTTGAGCCCCGTTTGTACCGTTTTTTACTTTAAATGTACTGACTTTTGTTTCAATAAGTACAGACTTTTAATCCCGTTTGATCTTTTATTTTTTTAATGTTCTTACTTTTAGTTTCAAGATGTTCTGACTTCGATTCGCGTTTGTAATATAGTTTTTAAATTCTGATTTTGAATTGCATTTGGAACGCTTCATTTTTATAAATGTTCTGACTTTTTGTTTCAAGAAGTTCTGACTTTGATTCGCAATTGTAATATAATGTTCAAAATGTTCTGACTTTTTGTTTCAAGATGTTCTGATTTTGCAATTTGGTTTCGAGGTGAAGTTCTACCGGGCGCAAGTGCGGGCGCAGACCGACGCCGCCCCCGACTCCGTGTACGACGCCCAACAACAGACGCCTAGCTCCAGCGACCAGTTCCACGGACATTACAATGGGTAAGGAATATTGCATGGATTTTTCATACTACTGTTGGCCGCCGATGGCCTTTTGTATCAATGTACAGGACGATCAAGACGCTCACCTGATCGTAAGTTATACGCTTACAAATGACAGAGCAGCATTGAAGGAGACGACTAACATTATTATCCTCCATCAATGCCGCACTGCGCTCAAGTCCAGAGTCAACAGATGTTAGGACTCTTAAACCAAATAACTTCACTAGCTACAGTGCCTTCATCCCGAAATTCGAAAGTGCATAATACTCCTGTTTTAAGAGACGATATCTGGCACTGCGGTGGCACCTAGACGACTTAGTATCGAGTTTACCACCTAGTTTTTCAGACTGCCATTAGCCGCAGATGGCCTTTACAGCTTTATCATTTGCCGACCCATTTGGTGTAGTTGTTGCGACGTCGGCTGCTACACCAAGAGTTCTGGGTTCGATCCCCGGGCAGTGCAAACATTTGTGTGCATGAACATGTCTGTTTGTAATGGTCTGGGTGTTTCCAATGTATAATATGTATGTATTTACAAAAAAAAACGTATATAAGTCTGTTAATCTGTTGTTTAAAACCCATAATACAGGCTTCACGTTTAACTTGAGGCTAGATGGCGCTGTTTGAATGTCAGTGGATATTGATTTATTTTTTTATTATTTATCAAAAAATCAAAAATCAAAATTCTTTATTCAATTTAGGCTTACAAAAAGCACTTATGAACGTCAAAAAATATACAAAAATATAATAAAAAACAATTAAAAATACTAAACTAAAATATGAATTTTGATGCTTTGAAAAAAAAGCGCTTCAGTGGATTGGCCTGTTGAGAAAGAAGCACCCAAGAAAACTCAACAGTGTAGCCTTTTTAAAAACAATTACTTAATGTAACAATATATCATAACACTGAAATAGCTGAGCAATTTAAGACCAAGGATTTTTATCACATAAATATTCGTCAATAGTGTATACCCTTTTTAGAAAGGTGGTTTTTTATTCTAGCTTTAAACATGTGTAAAGGTAACTCGACAATATTTTGCGGTACCTTATTGAAAAACTTTATACATCTTCCTATAAAATTTACCTACTTTATGTAGTCTCAAGTCCGGAACAGCAAGTTTGTTTCTATTCCTAGTATTAAAATTGTGTGAGTCACAATTTTTTTAAAGGTATGATAGTATTTACGCACGTAAATTAAATTTTCATAAATATATTGTGATGCTACAGTCATTATATTTATTTCTTTAAAAAGTTCCTTAGAGAGTCACGGGGTCTAAGGTTGTAGATAAAACGAATAGCTCTTTTTTGTAGTACAAATATTGTATTAATGTCGGCAGCTGAACCCCACAACAGTAGACCATATGACATGACACTATGAAAATAACTGAAATAAACCAATCTTGCTGTTTCTACATCTGTCAAAAGCCTTATCTTCCTAACAGCATAAGCTGCCGAGCTAAGTCTACCAGCCAGTGATTCAATGTGAGGCCCCATTGTAACTTTGAATCTAAAGTTATACCAAGAAATGCAGTGGAGTTTACAAGTTCCACTTGATCATTATTCAGAGTTATGTTGGTCTCGACCTGCCTTACATTGGGCATAGTGAATTATAAAGATACCATTTTAATACTAAAGTACAAATGTGAAATACAGCGCCATCTATCGTCGAGCGGCACAACCGCCCAGTTGCTATGTGACCCAGCTTCGTCGTTTCCTTGTATAACTGTGCACACAACTTGTATCAGTATGTGTAAACAGTTGCGCGTTGATTTGACCTGATTTTTAACCGACAGTACACTTTTCGATTGTACATTTTAAGGAAATTTATTATACTGTGTTCTTGGCAATTCAAAATGATTGTTATTTCTGGTAATTGTTTGTCATTGTTTTTGAAAACGATTTTTATACAACCATATCCTTGTAATTTTTCCTTGCGCCGCAGGGACTCATTATTTATGATTAACCTAGTATATGCGTCGAACACCTTGATAGTTTGGATCAGTGCCCATAAAAGTACTATTAACTCGCCAATTACCAAGTTCAAAATAATTTAAGCTTTAGGCACTGACTACTAAGTAAAGCTTATGACGCGGCATTACTTTAATATATTTAAAGCTAAAGAAGTTTAGACGAAAAAGTACAGACGAGAAAAGTAACATACGTACAAACTTTAGCCTTTTATATTAGTGTTATGAAACTGTCTTTTCATATTGATGTATCAAGCATTTCTAAGCTAATAGTTTCACGAATGCTTTGAAAATTAGGTTCAGATCCGTAAGGGCAGCACGTTGGGACCAATTTAATTATTAGAAAGTATTTTTAGTTAATAATCTGCATTTAGCCCGCGGAGTTGGGCCATATCTTTGCAGCGCGCAAGGCCTGTGTCCTATAGTAAGACGATATACGCTGATGATGATAATTAATCTTTAGTTAACATCATCAAAAGATTTTTCAACGATTTAACTATGAATCTAATATTTTTTATTATTTATAATAACCATATAAAAAATTGAAATTAGATTTTATCAAATCCCGTACAAAACCATTACAGTTTGTAGTGACGTGATTTTGAAAAAACTAAAATAATATTGAACTAAAATAATTTAAATTAAAACTGAGTCAACTATTTTATTGAAAAAAAAAATAGTAAAAATATTCTCAAAATTGGCTGCTGGGCAGAAATTAACCAAAACAAAATTTCATCTAACTTAAAGTTCGGACTGCACATAAAACTATCAAGTAATTTATTGTTCAGTACTTAAGTAAGTCGGCGATCGTAAGACTGCTACAACGGTCACAAATGACAGTTACCATGACTTATGTCCCGTAAACTCACTATGTGTGCCGGTTGGGATCATGAACAACGGTATAAGTTTTCTAGGGTTGCGCTTATAGATAACTAGCGACCCGCCCATGCTTCGCACGGGTTCTATCTATGTTCCATGTTACGGGGTTCGGTTTCCGCACTTAGTCCTTGAAGTGGACCATTGTGCGTGGGCCATGGCGGCCTTCTGGTCACTCCAGCCAGCCCACCTCCCTCCAAAAGCAGTTAAGTCTTCCCGGTCTCCTCAGGGCATCCGCGACTTTTACCGGTGAGCCGATAGTCTCCCTGCTGATCTCGGCTACGCCTGTGAACCTAAGAAGCACATGCGCCACCGTTTCCTCCTCCTCCATGCATGCTTCGCACGGGTGCAATGGTGATTTTTGTATCACTACATATTGTGATATAAAAATAACGTTTTTTAAGCGATTATCAACAGGCCAAACCACTGAAGCGGCTTTTTTCTTGAATGTCGAAATTCATTTTTGTGCTTTTGTATTTTAAATGTTTTTTTTTGTATTTTGCATATTTTTAGACGTACATAAGTGTAATAAATGGATTTTGACTTTGTTTGACATAGTTATCGATCGTTTTCTTGGCGTAAAAACGGATGAATAATGTTTTCTTATCTACGTGTAATGTTGTTGATCGAGCCACATTGGGCCCGTGTGGTTCGTTACGGCCGAATCGAATAAAAGCTATTAGAAGGCCTGCGCCTTACAGTGGGCTTATAGGCTGATAATTAATAACGTTAAGAAGCCCTACTATTATGTCCAAGCTGAACAAATTCAACTAGGCATTTGTGGCAATAATTAATCAATTTTAAAATTCATTATTTCTAAAATTACTTAAATAAATGCAGTGTTTACAATGGTAACGAATCTAGTTGTCACAACATGATATGTAACTTCGATTTAATTCATTAGAAGCAGTGTTACTAAAAAAGTAATACCTCTATTTCCGAAGGAGATTTAGAACATACTATTTTTATCAAAAGGAAAATTACTTCTGTTGAAAATGGTGACCCATCTAAAGTATGGAGGTTCCTTAAGACTCTGGGTATTGGTTGCGCTCGCACTGAATCACCTTGTAAAGGTATCAATCTCAACCATTTAAACAGTTATTTTCCACTTCTGTCGCCTTTGATGTCGTTTCTAAAAATAAAACGCTTAATTTTTTTCATCACTACCACTTCCTGATATTCCTTCTTTTTCCTTTAATCAAGTATCTGAGAGTGATGTGAGGAAGAGTGTCTTATCTGTAGCATCTAATGCTGCGGGTAGTGACTGCATTAGTCGTACTATGATTGTTCCCATTCTTGACATCCTAACACCCACTATTACACATTTACTCAATCATTCCTTGGGATCTGGTAACTTCCTAGTGCTTGGAAAGAAGCACAGATAGTTCCTCTTCCTAAAAAGAAAAATCCTTCTTCTTTTTCCGATTACCGTCCCATTTCAATTTTGCCATTCCTGTCTAAAGTCCTAGAGCGTATTGTGCATCAGCAACTTAGTTCTTTTCTTACAAAACACCAGCTTCTCAATTCCTTTCAATCCGGTTTTCGCCGCGGTCATAGTACGACTACAGCTCTTATGAAGGTCACAGAGGATATTCGTGCAGGCATAGATAATCAACATCTCACTGTTCTTACCTTACTTGATTTCTCCAATGCTTTCAACACGGTTGATTTTGATGTCATGTTGGGATTGTTACGCTCTATTAACATATCCCCATCGGTTCTTGACTGGTTCCATGGTTATTTATATGGGCGTCGGCAGCGCATTCGTTTAGAAAATGTTTTTTCTGACTGGTGTGGGGTTTCTGCTGGTGTACCGCAAGGTGGAGTGTTATCTCCTCTTTTATTTTCTCTGTTTATCAATTCAATTACTAATCGACTTTCTTCATCATTTCATCTTTATGCTGATGATCTCCAAATTTATGCACAGGGCAGACTTAATGACCTCGCAAGTGTTGTGCAGGTCATTAATACTGATCTGACTCGCATCTCTGATTGGAGTAAGTCGTTTGGGCTCAATGTTAACCCCTCTAAAACGCAGGCGATTGTTGTTGGTCAGTCCCGGCTGATAGCTAAGATTGATTGGAGCACTTTGCCTTGCGTATGTTTTGATGGTGTTCAAATTGAGTACTCCAAAACTGTTAAAGACCTTGGAATAATTATTGACAGTGGTTTTACATGGGAGCCCCAAGTTGTTGAGGTCAGCAAGAGGCTGTATGCTGCGGCGGGCTCTCTTGTCAGGCTAAGGAACTTCTTACCAATACCAACCAAGGTTGCGTTAGTTCAAGCTTTGCTTTTTCCTATTCTTGACTACGCTGACAGCTGCTACTTAAATCTAAATGAGCATCTTCTTAACAAGATTGAACGTCTCCAAAACTTTTGTATTCGTTTTGTTTTTGGCCTACGAAAGTATGACCATGTGTCTTCCTTCCGTGCTAAGCTTAACTGGCTTCCTATTCGGCAGCGTCGTGACCTTCACATTCTTTCTCTTCTTTATACAGTTTTATTTATTCCTTCTGCTCCTCAGTACCTTAAAGAACGATTTCAGTTCCTGGAACCCACACAGGGTCGTGATTTGCGCACAGCTAATAAACTCCATCTTATATTTCCTCCTCATTCTACGCATGTGTACACTCAGTCCTTTACTGTGCAGTCTGTTCGTTTATGGAATTCTTTACCACTATCGATTCGTAAATCCAAAACTCTTCCTATTTTTAAAAAGTCAGTCAAGGATTATTTCCTGGCTTAGTGGATTATTTCATTGTCCTTTTCTGCCTGTCACTGTTATTTAAGTTCAATAAATTTTGTATATTATAAAGTTTGTATATTTAATTTAGGTATTTTTTGTTTGCAATATTATACTATGTATGTATGTATTAAAAATTATGCTAATGTATTTTCTTTATATATATATATATATATATATATATATATATATATATATATATATTATATAAGTATATATATATTATATAGTATAAATGAATTTAATTTACGCCAATTATAAGACGTACTATCCACATATCCGCAACCCTATCAAACGTAACGTTAGGTAACGGTTGAGATTAATGGCGCCACCTAGTAGCGGGTAGCGGTATCCCATGCTGTTTAGTTTCTTCTGCGCACTGATAGATGGCGGGATTAACGTTGAGCAGTAGGGTATGACGGTTCATGACGACTTTCAGGCAGACACAATAACATAACAATGTAATGAACCTGACTTAGGCTCATCACACTAATTATTATTAGTTATGACCAGACATCAGTTATAATATAATCTAGATCAATTGAGCAACTTTTCAAACGTTGGTTAACGACATCCTTTTTTTTACACATGGTATATGAATATTGACGTCAAGCACTTTAATGCCTGATTGTATCACGCCATAAAGTCCTACTGCAGAGACATGCAGCGTATCGAACTTGCGACCCTTTGGTTGTACTACCACCTACTTAGTGTACTAAGTAGGTAGCCATCCCAAAATAAATTTGGACGGTTCAATCATAACACCAAGGATCTTTTATTTCTGGAGATAATAAAACCTTACATCAAA
>PQWD01007448.1:78132-139008 GCA_019425675.1 Leucinodes orbonalis
TCTTAAATAGTCCAAATTTAAGATCCAAATAGAACTTCAAATGCATAGCTTGCGTTTCAGAGGTTTATTAACCGGGCTGTGGCTTATTTTATCTGTATCACCATTGCAGGTATAGCGGTCTTGAAATTTCATAATAATATAACTGCTAGCTCCCTTTTTCTTTCTTTCTTCTTCATCGTCTATGTACAAAAACCCTGACTTTTCAAAACAAATATAAACAATTCTCAATCGTAAAGATAGTTATGTTGACAAATACACAACTCAATCAATCGAATTGAATTGAAAATTGAAAAATGCAATTCCGACCGTTTATCGCCGCAAAGTAAACAGAATTGGTTGAACGCATGTCAGATACATCACAATATTGGAAACTCTGCATTTGAAAGTTGTAGGGAGCAATATGCCATTGGTTACGTTGGTCTGACGCACGCACGGGTAAGCCTTGGGCAGTGGCGTGCACTCCATATATACAAATAAGCAGTGCCTACCCTACTCATAATCTCTGTGCACGTCAGAGTATATGACTGAAGTCATTGCTGTGGACCAGGAATTGATAAGAATCTCCCTATGGGTTTCGGATCGGTTCTCATAACGTTAGTTCAGTGGATGATGCTGTATATCCTCTTTCGCCTGGATGTTGCCACGAAAAAGGTTACATTTCGTAATACGTCTATATTCAATTCGATATTTTTTAAATTACTGTGGTCAATTATGTGTTTTTAAATATTAATTATATTTTCAGTAGCGTCGGTGGCTCAATGGTGTCTTGACTGCTGTCTTCCGATCGGGAGGGCGCGGGTTCAAATCCCGCCACGTACCAGTGTGTTTCGAATTTTCTACAATATATGTACGTTATCCGACGCTCTTACGGCGAAGGAAAACATCGTGAGGAATCCTGCGCACGCCTGCGAAGCGATTCAAAGGTTGTGGGTGAAGTCGGCAAATCCGCACTAGGCCCGCGTGGGCGACTAAGGCCAATTCACCCTATACGTGTAGGCTCTACCCCTCGGTGGAGATGTTTCATGAGCTAATGATAAATTATGTTTTTATATTATGACGATAATGAGTGCTTATTTGCAGTAAGCATTAATTGAATAAATGAATTTAGACTTTGATAAATCGTTCTTGAAGCATCATTTATATGTGCAAGCAAAAAAGTTCATTAAGTCATCACCGAACTATATTTATATTTCATAACTAATTCTTAATATTTGTGTGTAACAACATTTTCGTTGCAGGAATGAAAGTTAAACATAGCTCTGAAAAAACTAATAGTTTCACGTGATATGTAGCGAGTAAAGTAAATTTAGATAGAGAATCTGTCGCTGATAGGCATCAAGTCAAATGCACTAGCCATGTTTCGCAGTCGAATGCAATAAGCTCATGTTTGCGAATTTTGCGTACTGTTATGATTGTTTTAATACGGGTTGTGAATAATGTTAAAAAGTAAACAACTGAAAAAAGTGTTCCAAATGCGGCGACAGCACACATACACATATTTCGAATGAGCGTACATTTACCTAAACAAAGAGCCTACAACTGTATTCTCTTTGGCGGTTCGTTTTTGAGGCACGGGAGGAGTATCTACCTTTATATATATAGAATATCATTGCTTGTGATGTACATAAATGTGTTGTGAAGTTTTACAAGTTAGTCAAACGAGCAGGAGGTTTTTTTGATATAAGGGCTACCTTCACTCACATACTCGCGGTTCTCCGAAGCATGATGCTGAAACTGGCAGAATTTTAGCAAAAGAAGCACGAAGGCCAGGGACGAAAAGAGCCTGGGTTTTGGTTTTCAATAGAATATGTTCAAAATTATTTGGAATATTTGCAAGTTGTAGTGAAAAGGTTATAAATAAAAAAGAACCTTTTTTGGTACCAAGTCTTTTTTGTTTCTGAGCATCGTGTTTTTTCTGATACAATTTTCTACAGTTACAGCCTCATACAAGAAGCAACTATTGTGTTGCCTTTTAATGTGATAAATACAATGAAGCTCCAGAGTCGAAGGGATACGGAAAATTAAGGGAAGGGGGTTTGGGCTAAAACACTAGGTGGAAGACACGGTATGTTTCGTGTGTGTGTTTTCAGATGAGGGCACTGTAGCTAGTAAAATTACCGGATTTAAGAGACCTAACATCCGCTGTCTCAGCTGTTGGGCGTAGGGCGGCATTAATGAAGAATAATCACTGTCTATCAGTTGTTGGTTTTTCAATGCTACTCTGCCATGTTCAGACATATCATTGACCATCAGGTGAGCGACCTGACCGCCCATTAAACTTTGTAACATAAAATAGGCTCTCGTTGTTTTACACCGGTTTTTGCCAAGTCATGTATACGTTCGGTCGAGCTGGCTTATTCTTAATAAAGCTTGGCTATAAGTCACTAAGTGCTTAGTAAAAAGAGCCATTTCCACAGATCACACAACGAACAAATTAGTTGAACTCCGAAAGTTAAATGCTGCCCTTACTTTTACATCCCCGATCTCAAGCTGAATATTTGTTTTTCTAAGTTGATAGAGTAGTCAGAAATATTTCCCTCCAATAACCGCGGCTTTGCGCGCAGACGTCACATTTTTCCGCACTAGTGAGCCGCGACCGGAATTTTGCGCCACGCTTTGAATACGTATCAGTATGTGATTACAAAATAACAGTAACATCGCATGTTATATTGCCTCGTGAACGTGGGACGTGCTGGTCTCCTAATGTAAACCGCCAATTTTTAACTAGATTTTATTACTATCTTAAGATAAAAGGTTAGCACCTTCATCATGTTCATCATCATAAGCTCATTATACGTCACCACCGAGGGGCACGAGCCTACTCGTAAAGGGTTATTAGGCCGTAGTCGCCCACGCGGGCTAAGTGCGGATTGGACGACTTCACGCACAACCTTTGAATCTTCGTAGGTGTGCGCAGGTTTTCTCACGATGTTTTCCTTCACCGTAAGAGCGTCGGATAACCTACATATAATTTCGAAAATACGTTCCGGGATTTGAACCTGCACCCTCCAGATCGAGGGAACAGCCCACACCAATGAGCCCGATGCTCCTACCTTTGATGATAAAAAAACGAGCAGAGCGTTCACCTGATGATAAGTGATATCCACCTTTTAATACACGTAACTTTCTAGGTGGTAGAATATGAGTGTTTTGCACTTTTGTATTTCGGGATGACGTCATTGTAACTAGTAAAATTACCGGGTACAAGAGACCTCATGTCTCTCGTCTCACTTGACAGGTGAAGGTTAGTATTGACGGAAAATAATAACTTACTATTGTCATTAATTTCCATCAAAACTGTATTTGTCATGGTCAGTCGTATCACTTACCACCAGGTGAGCTTTCTGATCGTACCGTCCACTTAGTGGCATAAAAAATATTTGTCAGAGGAGAATCAGCAAAACTATAGGTATCTTTTTTTTATTCGTGTTGGGCTTGCTTGTGATGGAATGAGCAGAGACTATCCTGATGAAGAGACGTGCTCTAAGATGGAGCGAGCTTGCCCAGAAAAAGTCTATTCACTCGTTTTTTGAATGCCACAGAGTTGTTGTTGTTTATTTAAGAACACGATGAGTTGTTGCAGCCAATTATTGACTCGTTGCAACTCCAGTTGTATCAATGTTCAACGGCGCAGGTGCTCCACAAATTGTGTTATTATTCTCGTTGGCGTAACTGTAACGGCCTTTGTTTCGTTCTGATTCCGCATGTGGGATGCACCTGTTATGAATTGAAACTTTAAACTTTATTGCGTGTATTGAAGGTTTCAATTACTGTCGTGCTAATTTATGATTAGCTACAGCTAGTGCGTCTAACACTGTCCCACAGTGCTCCCGCACTAAATCATCACTTTAAATTACTACGTCGAATCGCGCAGTACACGCGACGCCAATACTATTATATATTTTAATTGAAATAAAGTACCTTAAGTTTTTCCATGTTTAATCAGTTCCCTGCCAAAAACAGTCGCAGCTAAATCGGTCCAGTCATTTCAGAGATTACCCTGACACAATAGGGAGACAAACAGACAAAAAAAAAATTTGGCGTATATTTATTCTATGTATGAAGAAACAAATTATTATTTCAACATTAAAAATGTAGATACTCCAATTCTATTTATATGTAATAGATAATGCCTATTTATTTGTACATAAGGTGCGTCTATCAGAAATATTTTGTATTACTTCTGACTGCGCAAGTAAAAGTAAATATTTAAACGTTCTCCCAAACATTACAATTGTATTTGCACTTAGTATAATAATATCCATCAATATTTGTCTTTACTTCGCAAATTGAATGAGTACCTAACTTAAGACGTTTACAAAATATGTACGAATAAACTTAGGCTGGAATATCAAAGGTGAAAATATTTGCCTCCTCTCACCTGTCATTATGGATTTTTACAAAAAGGAGGTGTCTTTGTGATTTCCTTCTTTAAAAGCTTAGATAAACAGTTTAATTGTTTATTTAAGTTGAAAAGATTCCAATTCCAATCATGTTTAAATCATACACGTATTAAAGAATACGGACAGAGTGTCATTATTACAAAACAGCTAGGAACCATAAAGACAAAATTCAAAATTTAAAATTAAATTTAATTTAGCTTTAGTCAAAATTCTATGCAAAACAATGTCCCTGAAATGTCATTTTTGTCAATAATTTTCTGATATTTTTGTATATTAGTTTTAATGTTTAGGACCCGTATTTCAGAACGAGACTCAAGCGCTGATCTTTACTTAAAAAGAGTAAGAAAGGGATAGCGCTATATACGGTAAATAGCTTAGACTAGAAATATGGAATGGAATTGTTCATTAACCTACTTAACAATCCTGTTGTCTTTTGATTACTTTGGTTTTTGCACCATTTTTCATACTATGCAAGCTATGTTCTTTTGAATTTTTTTCTCAGCTCTGTTGACCAAGCCAAATGTTTTATATTTGTTGCATATATGTTATACAAAAAACTGGCCGAATTATGACACACTTTTGGTGTAAGTGAGACACCGTGCGTATTTATTATACGGCCGTGGTTAAAATAATAAAAATGTGTATATATTTAGGTAACTTTCGGATCGGGGATAAATAACGTATTTGTGCATTTCAGTGTACCTATAATAAATAATGCACTTACAGAATCTACATACAAACAAAGGTAAATCATAAAAAATAATAAGTTAAAATATTGGACATAAATAAATTATTTACTAAACCATATTGCACCAAGTCTTATACCGTCGGGTGTTGATAGGTTTTGTCGATGCCCTATTCTCTACGGGCCGTTAGTTTATTTGCAAATGGCGACCATTCATATCCATTAGTAGTCAGTGACCCTGGAAACTATAGGTTGTCTGTACCAGACGGTGCTATTTGGCTAAATTGTTTGTTCTTACATAGCTAAATAATAAGAAAGCATGGTGATATTTGCTACTGTAGCATATAATAATACATAGTTAAACGAACTTCCAAGTGAAGTTCGATCATTTTTAACCCCCGACGCAAAAAGAGGGGTGTTATAAGTTTGACGTGTCTGTCTGTCTGTGGCATCATAACTCCCGAACGCATGTAGTGATTTCAATTTAGTTTTTTTTAACGCGACGTTCTTTTTTTTAGAATTATTAATAGATTCTTAGGTACTTTAACATTAAGTTTCTTTTATTATTTTTTACTTTTTAAAGGGAAATAACTTAATTATAACACAGTATTCGAAGATATAAATGTAAAAGAAATGGTTTTTAGCTATAATCTGTGTATTAAAGAAGTGGTAAGAAAAGTAAAATCCACTTAGAATTGTTAGATAAATCGGTAAGTTATTCTTTACAACATTCAAAGTCTTGAGTGGATTTCACAGAGTGTTGTAACGTTAATTTTAAATAGGCATAGTGTTATGCTTTTTGTTTATCTAAACATAAGCTGACGAGGTGAATAAGTCACAGAAAAGGATGACTAATTTGAAAATGAGATTGGATACATCAACCAAGGTAACCGGAAGTCTATCTCATGGGTAATGTCTATGAGACAGTCTACCTGAATACTTTAATCATAGTCTTAGTAGGAGATAGTTACGCAATAAGTACCTTTATTTAAACATCTTTGTGTATTGTTGATGTGTACATTGTTTGTATTGTTCGCGGTGTTTCTATGTATAATATTATTTGTAATATTGATATGTATGTATTTACAAAAATAACTATATAATAATGTTTATCCGTTGTTTAGAACCCATATTACAAGTAATACTTAGTTTGGGGCTAGATGGTGATGTGTGTATGTCATGGTTATTTATTTTTATTATATATCTGTTAAAAAAATTATGAAACGAAGATAATGGACAGATGTGTTAATTAATATTGCCAGCCAATGACAGCATGAATTGTTGAAGAAACTAATCACTGGTGACAGTAATTATTTTCTATAGATACTTCCCTACAGCCACCTAAGACAGAAGATGTTAGGTTAGATATACCTAGAGCTTACATCTAAATCTTATACCTACATAGATTTATATTATAATAAGAACAATATTTCTTGTATTCTCTAAACGCTTACCTGCGCGTGCCATTCAAGGTTGTGATAAGGTAGGTCTTACACAGTCTTCACTACTATTCTTCATAAATATTAGCACATTACGAGGGTTGACAGCTAAGTTGCTTACCCATTCACATAACAACCATGACAGACGGTCTTAGACTCGCCCCCTGTGAAACCATTTATAGGCTACCAGGAATAGACTTTATTAGTGGTTTCGGTGGATTTACCTCTTTCACAGCGATCGTAAATAGTTGGAAAGAGTTAAACGGTGATTTGCCCCGACCGCAAATAGGGCGGTTTATTGCTGCGTTAAGCCAACGTCACACGGTGCGTGATCTTTGATTATTAGTTTGCTCAAGACTATCAAATAGTACTATTTTTGCTCTTTTTTTCTTACTGATACAGAAGGGTTTTGGAGGAATCGCCATGCTTGCCTGGAAGATTAGAGATAGCAAGACGTATAATAGACAGCTTCCGTGGTCTAGTGAGTACAGCGATCGGCTAAAAATCGATGCGTGACCCGTAGATTGTGGGTTCAAATCCTGCGAGGAAATGTCACCTGTTCTATTGTTCCAATTTTGGTTTGGACATTGCAGGCATCTGATTGTCTGGAAAATTAGATGATTTCCTGCTTCGGCAGGCACGTTAAACCGGCACTCCTGGCCAATGATATTCTGTATATATAAAGGTAGACCCGTACCTCAAAAACGAACCGCCAAAGAGAATGCAGTTGTAGGCTCTTTGTTTAGGTAAATTTACGCTCATTCGAAATAAATGTGTATGTGTGCTGTCGCTGTATTCGGAACACTTTTTCGGTTGTTTGTGAGCATATCATGAATCTATACTTTTTGCATCATTGCTCCTGGCATACAATCTTAGGATAATAGTCGTTACCGTGTAGGTCAAGTAAGGTTACCAAATTATTACATTCAGCTAAAGCCAACTAAAAGAACAGAATACATAGTTGTTTTAAATTTGTACATGCCCTAACATTATCCCGGGTAGCTCCAACCATTGCTGCATTTCTACTGACGCAGTATAAACCAGATACGAAGAACAGAGGAACGAGGTAAAGTTTTATTTATCGATTGTTCTAGAACCGTATTAAGTCCTCCTTGATCTACTTATGTCAAAATAATTTGTTTTTGTACTATATACTTAAATAACCCGTAACAGTCACCTGCTGTATTCAAGATCTCTACAATAGTAAAGGATTTTCAATCAAAGACATATCTCTATGATTGGCAAGCGAGTTCGAGTTAGCAGTACCTACTTATAATACTGGGACCATACTAACGACTAACGCACATTGACGTGATAATATCCATATTACAGGCTAATGCTTACTTTGGGGCTAGATGGCGCTGTGTGAATGTCAATGAATATTTATTTATTTAATTGCGATAATACTCAAAGAGTTACACTTGAATTTGACCTGCGCACACCTGTGAACAGTTTCGAAGATCGTGTGTGAAGTCAGCCAATCTACACTGTGCCCGCGTGGAAGACTAAGGCCTAATCGCCCTTAACGGGTAGGGAAGTTTATGAGTTGATGATTATATAATCATTGCATTCCCTTATTATTGCAATTATCTAAGCTATCCACCGTATTGGGGGCGAGGACGTGCTTATATACAACATTATCCGATCCTTATAGCCATGCTGCATTATAAAAAGATTCCAAACTTATAATAGAGACCACGTAAATGGTCGTCTGAGTAGGGTCCAAATCGAACCTATTTTCCCATGCACATTTTTCTATTTTACGTATCGGGCTGAAGAGTGAGATGTCTAACATCCGCGGTCCCTTTTCCAGGATGAATCGTGTAAGGCCACTAACCATTAAGAAAACTGTCTGCTCCCATGACAATTAGTACATCTACAACTATCTTTACAAATGATTTTGAACTCGTGATTACTTCTTGTCTGCGGTAAGTAATTTCAGAAGTTATTATTATTATTATCATTACAGCCCACAGATTTCCCAATACAGGAGATGGGGCAAGCCGCGTTTAAAGTGCGACAAATGTAAGCTCAACGAGCATACACTGGCTGCCAGTTTACGCTCTGTGAGAAGAGCCAAGACGCACGAATATTAGAAGAAATTACCGTTTTTTCCCAAATGCCATCCTGTGCAATTGTAACATGCCATCATCGCAATGAATCAGTAAATTTACCAAGAATATAATAACTTTTCACGGGTAAGAACCGAAAAAAATTGCGACACTGGGACTGCCTATAAACTTGGCGGCTTGTCCAGTCTAATTGTATATTCGGATGTCTGTGTTACAGCCTAATATGTCTACTGGTGAACGATGGCCTTCCCTTATGATTTCCACGCGGTCCGATCCCTAGCAGTTGATATCTATACGCTACCACAAGGTCATCCGTCCGTCTGGTTTATCTATCTGCTACCCGCCACCTTAACCAGTCATTCGTCCATCTAGGTAGGGGTTGGCCTATACGTGGACGGCCCTCAAGAACTTCAGCACCATCGGCCATCGGTCCTATGTACTATGTGCCCTGCTCACTGCCACTTCAACTTGCTTACCCTGTGCGATATGTTGGTCATCCTAGTTCTCCTACGGATATCCTCGTTTCTGATTTTATCGAGGAGCCTAACCTAACATAGCCCTCTCCATAGCACGCTGAGCAACCAGCTTTTTTCCACTTTTTTGGTTCCACTGCAAACCAGCGTCTTGACAAAGCTGTCTTGGGCATTAGCTGAGGGGCCACCATTTTCGAAGTAATGAAAAGTTCATATAATTTTAAGTGTACTTTAATGCCTTAATTTGCACGAAATACATATTTTTCTTTCTTTTAACCTTGACTCTATTCATTAGTAAATAATAGTATAAGTTTCAGTAGCTTCCTACAACAGTAGAGAACGTCTGATTGGAACACAACGGTTCTTCTGTCCTTGCTTCCATCATACTGATGGGTATACAATAGATTCACAATTGTATCCAATCTTCGCATACAGGCACTAACCTGTCGTATTGTGCTCAGTGACTAACCGGTCACTAAACGGTGTATAAACGTAACAACACCAATCACCTGTGAACAGGGATATCCTGGCAGTTCACAAGTCTTGGACAATAGAAACATAAAGAGATTTAAATAGCTTACGTTCTATACTTAGTCAACGTCATAATCTATTTATTCTAATCAGGATAACAGTAAACATCGTAAACGTGAAAACACTATCATTTTGCATTACTATTTTAATTACAGGTACAACCTTATTTAATGCATACTTAAACAATTAAGATGTTCGTGAACACAAATATTAGAACTGCCGGGATGGAACCCGGAACCCTTGGCGTAATAGCCGATGTCTCAACCATTACACCGCATAGGTTGTCAATTGTGTTTTTAATTTTGATTACAATTTTCAGTCAAATGATTTTCTTTTACCTCTGTTTTGACCATATTACTTTGAATACCCCGATCATTTTTGGTATTTAGAATAGATCAGCGTTTGGCGTAGCCCTGTCCGGTGTTAAACTACGATCTTAAATACGGGTATTCATTATTCCAACTGGACTTGATAAGTATTTTTCAATGTACCATTGACTTAAGTTGGGACCCTGATTCGATATCTGGGTCTTCAATCTCGCAGGAGGGTGCGATACCGGTATTTGGTAAATTTTCCTTGTGATTTTAAGGGACAAGGCCTCATCGGGATCTTCCCAATTGGAGCATTTTATCCATCAAGTACAGGAATTTCCAACACAAAACTTCTGCGGGTCATCAAATCACATTTTCGTATGCTTAACCTTTAAGTATGGACGTAATTTTTTCTTAACACTACTGCGGACGTGGAGCCTCACAGGCTCCTATATATACACACATTTTTTTTTGAGAATTTGATATGATGTTGCTTTTAAACTGATTGGATATTGAAGTTAAGGGATTTAGTAATAAAATAACGTGCTCATGTAATTAACTTTTATTTTAAAAAATAAAGAAATGTGAAATATCAAAAATTATGGCACTTTTAAGTCTAAATTTACTTAGACTATATTTTTAGACATTAAAAAAAGCCAAACTTATTACTATAACAAAATGAGTCTTTTTTTCTTAAAATATAATACATAGGGAACCAAAAACACAAAACACCTACTTCAGGTAACTAATACAAAAAATATTGACAACAGTGTAATAATGCAAATTTATTGGCAGTCTGTGCACAAAGGCTTGGAGCATTGGAGGCAAACAGGTTTCTTGCACCCAATACAAATATAGGTAGTCATCCTATGTTTTTTCGCGGGACAGATTCTACATGCTCTTCTGGACCCTTGAATGGTTTCTTGATCTTGGACACTTTCTGCAACCATATCATCACCTAAAACGCGACTCATAGTCAACCTCAGTTCTCTTGGCAATCGTGTATTTATAACACGTCTTTGCATATGAGGGACTACAAGCACACGTGCTAGTTTTTTTAGAAAATCTCCTCTTTCCACAGCTTTTGGTTGATGCATGTTATATAAAATATACGCATTCATGGCACTCAAGTCTAGGACACGATATAGCAACACCATGGGCCATCTCCTTGTTCGACGGCTACAGGAGTAAATTGAGCATTTTTGTCAGCCTCATCGACGCCCCCTTTAGTAGAATTGTAATACATAATAATTTCAGGTTTTTGTGTATTTTCATCTATCTGGTTAGTATGATGCATGGAGGATACAAGCACCACTGCTCGATTCTTCTTTGGTACGTATGAGCATAAAGTTTTTGTGCTCGTAAATCCAAATAAAGTAGAATTTACTTCTCTTTGTTTGTTTGGCTGAAATTCTTTCGGGATTTCCCTCTTGTTCTTTTTCAGGGTACCCACATACGTCAATTTCCGTGATGATAGTTGGTCTACGAGCTCTATAGATGAAAACCAATTGTCAGCCGTCACATTACGGTTGGTTCCATAAATTGGTTTTGTGAGGCGTAGGACACACTGAGTTGGAACTAGATATTTTTTTTCTTGAGCTGTTAGTCCGATACCATCCGAGTCTTTTCCAGAATAAATATATCCATTATAAAAATAATAGTTATTGGCATCACATAATGCTCGTATTATCAATCCATACTTACCAGGCTTTTTTGGCATGTATGATATCATGTGACTTCTTCCTCGAAATTTGACGAGCATTTCATCCACTGTGACACATTCGCTCAATTCATACAACTGTTGAGAATTACTCACAAATTTATTGAAAATATGGGATATGGCAGCCAACTTATCAACCTTCATTCTCTCTTCACGGTCATCAGGGTTGTCAAATCGTAGGCACAATAACAAAACCAAAAATCTTGTCTCTGACATTCCGCACCTAAATATCTCACAACCTGTGCCATCTAAAGCGAACAAATAACTCGTGTTTTCATCATTTGATTTCAAAACAGCTGAGTAAAACAATAGACCAATAAAGGCTTTCAGTTCAACCATGTCTATATCATTCAATTCTGGTCTGTTAGAACGGGCAAACTTGGTTCTGTAACTAGAAATTCTATGATTGGTCCAGGTTAGAATGCACTGGAGCATTTCTTTATCAAAAAGCTTATTCCAAATACTGTAGTGATCTTTACCATCTTCAGAAGTCAATTTTGAAGAACCAGCACGAGATGTTATAATATTATGTTGTGGGGTACGTACCCTAGCCAAAGGCGGCGTCTTGGCCCATTTATACCTATTTCTGCCATAGTAATAGTTGCTTGTCGTCACTAACTGCGATAATGGAATATTTTCGGAACTATCACTATCCGATTCTTCTCCTTGGACCTGGTCCGGTTCCTGGTCCTGATCTTGTTCCTGATTTTCATCACTGTCACTCGCATGATTTTGTATTAGTTCGGACTCCAATATAAATAAATCTTCAATATTTTCTTCATTGTCAGACTGATCCAAAGCTAACAACTCACTCACTTCTTGTTCGAAAGTTGGATCTGCGACACGAAAATTTTTGTGCGCAGGGCCTTGAACACAATCCGTAGACGGTCGTTTTGAATTAGAATTACCGGCACTACTTATTTTTGACATTTCTGACTACAAAATCTGAAACAAACATAATCGTCCTCATAAAATATATTATATGACAACAATGGACGTGTAGCCTGACAGGCTCCAGTCAATTTTTTGATGGTTATTACTCACGTGATATTCACCTGACGACACAACCTTCTCCCTCGTTGGTAGTTTGGCAACTAAAACAAAAGCTACTGAGCCGCTCAATCGCGGAGAGCGGGGGGAAATAGGCAAAACTATGAAAACGTAATCATGAAGTAGCCTGTGAGACTCCACGTCCATACTTAAAGGTTATTTCGTAACATTCAGCTTATTTTGTCCATTTTATAATAGCATATCAGCTTTCAGATATAATGTAAAGCTTTGAATCTACACGCCCTTAACTGTTACTTCGCAATCTCTAATTTTTTTTTACAATTGCGTATTAAATGACTTTCGATACTTAACACATTTTTCTAGGAAAACAAGATATTTCCGTAACTGAAAAAGGGTGCTTTTTGTAACGATACGACATGCATTTTAATTTTTTTTCTAAATTTTTCTTACAATCTCGTATTAAAATGACTTTCGATATTTAACACAATTTTCTAGGAAAACTAGATATTTCCGTAACTGAAAAGGGGTGCTTTTTGTAACGATACGACATGCATTTTTATGTTTGTAGAGTTTGATAAGCCATGGTTGGTAGAAAGGTAAGGGCATGCTCATTCGAACGGTTGGCTCAATGTAAAACCTTAATACGTTTTGACATGGTATTGCAATACATTAATTACTCTTCTCGACAACGTATTATAGGAAAATGTTTTCGGTGAGATTAGAATTATAAAGGTTACAACACTGGACATGAACCTAAAATTACGAAATGACACGATATTGGATTTCGCCTGTTCATGGTGACATCACGAATTTTTTTTGAAGATATATTAAAATCCCTACTTAAATTGTAAATAGGAAACTCATAAATGTATTGTACAAACGAAAATCCTTTTCAACTCCCAGTCTGTGCTGAAACGAGTAACGTCTACAAAGTTAATTTTCCCTTTGAACCCTTTTGACGGTGATGATCTTCAGCTTTGTTTAATCAACATATTTTAGACTTGGCAAATTTAAGGCTTCAATTTACTTTTACAATTATTTAGTAACATTGAAAGGTTGTGTTTTAATAAATCTTGTGCAAACATCTGAACTTATCTTTTGATATTGAAAGTGGGTAATTCGACCCTTTGAAAAACAAATTTGAATTGCCTTTTCGTCAAGATATAACAAAATATTGCTGAGTTTGTGTGTAATTGACTCCAGTATTATAATTACTCAGCGGCATAGTTCAGCACTCATTATGGAATGTCTTTGTCTTAATAAGTTTTATCCTATTGCAGTCTACTGTCAGACATTAGTCTCCCTAATTTAGCGTTACATATCCTTCTCTAGCCTCATTCAGCATTCACTAGCAAAATCAGTACTTAGCTGAGGGATGTCCTTGCTTGCCGCAATAATCGTCTGTCAAAACGGTCATAGAATCGCTAGCTATGCGGTCACTTTAGGTCTCTCAAATGGCTTCTTAATTCATCATCATCAGCTCATTAAACGTTCCCACCGAGGGGCACGAGCACACCCGTATAGGGTGTTTAGGCCTTAGTCGTCCACGCGGCCCAGTGCGGATTGGACAACTTCACACACAACGTACGAATCTCTTCGCAGGCGTGCATGAAGGTTTCCTCATGATGTTTCCTCCACCGTGAGCTTCTTAATTCTTAATTACTAATTGTGCTCAAATCATCTAAAAGTAGTTGGAAATCATTAATACTCTTAACGACTTTAAGTAGTTCATCGGTCAATCTTGTATGTCCACTAGTATTGCCAGTCCGATTTGTTTTAAATCGGACACAAGGACAAAATCGGGATTTAAGATTGCAGATCGGGACAGGTAACAATAAAAAAATTAATGTGATGCTTAAGACGTGCCATTTTGAATTTGACAGTGAGGTAATTGGTAGAAGTTAGCGTAAATATATATTTTTAATGAAACATTTGATTTTCTTCTTTAATTAATCGGGACGCATCCTCCTGAAAATTGGACGTCCCGCGCAAATCGGGACACCTGGCAACAATAGTGTCCACCCACATTCCACGATGCGCTTATCGATTCGTAATATCCACTCAAGATCTTTTCTGCGACATCGGCTATGACGTATAAAAGTGAGTTACTCAAACTCAATGATGTAAAAAAGTATGGATTCGTGATATGCTCACAAAACAATCGAATGTTCCGAATGCAGTGACAGTACACATACACATATTTAGAATTTCGAACACATTTACCTTAACAAAAGAGTACAAACTGAACACTCTTCGGCGGTTCGTTTTTGAGTTACAGATGGCGTATCTACCTTTATATATACAGAATATCATTGCTTAAACTTATCAACGAGAAAACTTCTACTTAATGTAGATTATTAGCTCATTGGACCAATGAGACCATTGAACTACAATCCAAATACTGAAAGTTATACTATCCCAATGATAATTAGGACCATATCGTTACAGTTTACAGTCTCGTTAAGTTAAACGGCGTTCGCCTTACTCAGAAACACATAATTGCTCAGTTCGCTTTGGTCCTTATAGAATTATTAAAGACAATGAAACTTTATTACGGGCCAATTATGTCGGGTTAATTAAGCATTGTACTTTTACAAGAATTCTTGAATATAAATGTGACGGCGGGCACAAACTATCAAGTTTAAGACTTTATAGTCACAATTGAATAATTACCTATAAGAAAAAATATTTTATACTTTGTCGAAGTCTCCTTTGGGGAAACGTAGTGTGGGACGTCAAGCAACGCGTTGAGCCAACGATTTGAAAAAAGCGCTGGCGGTTTGTTCCGCCGAAAGCAATTCTATGTTCTTAAAATATAAAACGTTTCACGTTGGAAGTTACTTATAAAGATCATCACTTGCAATACATTAAGCCAACTAAGCCTCAGCTAAAGAACTTCTCAGACTTAATTCATTTAAAATCTAAAGACTTGAATCGATAAGGATCGATTTATGAACCTTAGCTCAAGGGAGACTGGTTTGAAAAAAGTCGCAGGAAATAAGACATCCGAATGTTTTCTTTAGGTTCGCATTGTATGTTAATGTCGAGATCAAAGACTGGGATCGCATGCCTGGGTAGCCTATGACAGATATAATTGAAATATATTAATGAATGCCGGTCAATAAATCATGCGTCAACTTAGATAAGTTGTATGCGAAAGTTTTGACCATATCCAGTCTATGCCATTTTTATTTGACAACCGATCTTAGTCAATTTTGGAAGACTCGATACTGAGTCGTCTAGATAGATACCACCAGTGCCAGATATTGTCCCGTGAAATAAGAGTGCTATGCATTTTTTGTTTCGGGATAAGGGCACTGTAGCTAGTGAAATTACTGGGTATAAGTGACCTAACATCTGTTGTCTCCGGTGACGGGTGCAGTGCGGCATTATGGAGCAAAATAACTGTCTATCAGTTGTCCATCTCCTTAAATGCCGCTCTGTCATGGTCAGGCGTCACCGTCCTAATCACTTCATAACATAAAAGAATATTGAACCGGTTTCTGGTTTGAACAGATCGATACGTATTATACGTATTGTTTTCCTAGTATTTTTTAAAACTTACGTAATATTAAAAAAATGTATCGTGCTTATCCGATGTTTTGTTTCCATAAAACCAGCTTATTTCGCTGCATGTTTGAACCTATAAACAAAAAAGAATTTTGCCTATTATTAAAAAATNTTTTGGTTCCACTGCAAACCAGCGTCTTGACAAAGCTGTCTTGGGCATTAGCTAAGGGGCCACCATTTTCGAAGTAATGAAAAGTTCATATAATTTTAAGTGTACTTTAATGCCTTAATTTGCACGAATACATTTTTCTTTCTTTTAACCTTGACTCTATTCATTAGTAAATAATAGTATAAGTTTCAGTAGCTTCCTACAACAGTAGAGAACGTCTGATTGGAACACAACGGTTCTTCTGTCCTTGCTTCCATCATACTGATGGGTATACAATAGATTCACAATTGTATCCAATCTTCGCATACAGGCACTAACCTGTCGTATTGTGCTCAGTGACTAACCGGTCACTAAACGGTGTATAAACGTAACAACACCAATCACCTGTGAACAGGGATATCCTGGCAGTTCACACAAGTCTTGGACAATAGAAACATAAAGAGATTTAAATAGCTTACGGTTCTATACTTAGTCAACGTCATAATCTATTTATTCTAATCAGGATAACAGTAAACATCGTAAACGTGAAAACACTATCATTTTTGCATTACTATTTTAATTACAGGTACAACCTTATTTAATGCATACTTAAACAATTAAGATGTTCGTGAACACAAATATTAGAACTGCCCGGGGATGGAACCCGGAACCCTTGGCGTAATAGCCGATGTCTCAACCATTACACCGCATAGGTTGTCAATTGTGTTTTTAATTTTGATTACAATTTTCAGTCAAATGATTTTTCTTTTTACCTCTGTTTTGACCATATTACTTTGAATACCCCGATCATTTTTTGGTATTTAGAATAGATCAGCGTTTGGCGTAGCCCTGTCCGGTGTTAAACTACGATCTTTAAATACGGGTATTCATTATTCCAACTGGACTTGATAAGTATTTTTCAATGTACCATTGATTTAAGTTGGGACCCTGATTCGATTATCTGGGTCTTCAATCTCAAAGAGGACCCAGGAGGGTGCGATACCGGTATTTGGTAAATTTTCCTTGTGATTTTAAGGGACAAGGCCTCATTCGGGATCTTCCCAATTTGGAGCATTTTATCCATCAAGTACAGTGAATTTCCAACACAAAACTTCTGCGGGTCATTCAAATCACATTTTCGTATGCTTAATTTCGATAACATTCAGCTTATTTTGTCCATTTTATAATAGCATATCAGCTTTCAGATATAATGTAAAGCTTTTGAATCTACACGCCCTTAACTGTTACTTCGCAATCTCTAATTTTTTTTACAATTGCGTATTAAATGACTTTCGATACTTAACACATTTTTCTAGGAAAACAAGATATTTCCGTAACTGAAAAAGGGTGCTTTTTGTAACGATACGACATGCATTTTAATTTTTTTTCTAAATTTTTCTTACAATCTCGTATTAAAATGACTTTCGATACTTAACACAATTTTCTAGGAAAACTAGATATTTCCGTAACTGAAAAGGGGTGCTTTTTGTAACGATACGACATGCATTTTTATGTTTGTAGAGTTTGATAAGCCATGGTTGGTAGAAAGGTAAGGGCATGCTCATTCGAACGGTTGGCTCAATGTAAAACCTTAATACGTTTTGACATGGTATTGCAATACATTAATTACTCTTCTCGACAACGTATTATAGGAAAATGTTTTCGGTGAGATTAGAATTATAAAGGTTACAACACTGGACATGAACCTAAAATTACGAAATGACACGATATTGGATTTCGCCTGTTCATGGTGGACATCACGAATTTTTTTTGAAGATATATTAAAATCCCTACTTAAATTGTAAATAGGAAACTCATAAATGTATTGTACAAACGAAAATCCTTTTCAACTCCCAGTCTGTGCTGAAACGAGTAACGTCTACAAAGTTAATTTTCCCTTTGAACCCTTTTGACGGTGATGATCTTCAGCTTTGTTTAATCAACATATTTTAGACTTGGCAAATTTAAGGCTTCAATTTACTTTTACAATTTATTTAGTAACATTGAAAGGTTGTGTTTTAATAAATCTTGTGCAAACATCTGAACTTATCTTTTGATATTGAAAGTGGGTAATTCGACCCTTTGAAAAACAAATTTGAATTGCCTTTTCGTCAAGATATAACAAAATATTGCTGAGTTTGTGTGTAATTGATTCCAGTATTATAATTTACTCAGCGGCATAGTTCAGCACTCATTATGGAATGTCTTTGTCTTAATAAGTTTTATCCTATTGCAGTCTACTGTCAGACATTAGTCTCCCTAATTTAGCGTTACATATCCTTCCCTAGCCTCATTCAGCATTCACTAGCAAAATCAGTACTTAGCTGAGGGATGTCCTTGCTTGCCGCAATAATCGTCTGTCAAAACGGTCATAGAATCCGCTAGCTATGCGGTCACTTTAGGTCTCTCAAATGGCTTCTTAATTCATCATCATCAGCTCATTAAACGTTCCCACCGAGGGGCACAAGCCTACCCGTATAGGGTGTTTAGGCCTTAGTCGTCCACGCGGGCCCAGTGCGGATTGGACAACTTCACACACAACGTACGAATCTCTTCGCAGGCGTGCATGAAGGTTTCCTCATGATATTTTCCTCCACCGTGAGCTTCTTAATTCTTAATTACTAATTGTGCTCAAATCATCTAAAAGTAGTTGGAAATCATTAATACTCTTAACGACTTTAAGTAGTTCATCGGTCAATCTTGTATGTCCACTAGTATTGCCAGGTCCGATTTGTTTTAAATCGGGACACAAGGACAAAAATCGGGATTTAAGATTGCAGATCGGGACAGGTAACAATAAAAAAATTAATGTGATGCTTAAGACGTGCCATTTTGAATTTGACAGTGAGGTAATTGGTAGAAGTTAGCGTAAATATATATTTTTAATGAAACATTTGATTTTCTTCTTTAATTAATCGGGACGCATCCTCCTGAAAATTGGGACGTCCCGCGCAAATCGGGACACCTGGCAACAATAGTGTCCACCCACATTCCACGATGCGCTTATCGATTCGTAATATCCACTCAAGATCTTTTCTGCGACATCGGCTATGACGTATAAAAGTGAGTTACTCAAACTCAATGATGTAAAAAAGTATGGATTCGTGATATGCTCACAAAACAATCGAATGTTCCGAATGCAGTGACAGTACACATACACATATTTAGAATTTCGAACACATTTACCTTAACAAAAGTAAAACTGAACACTCTTCGGCGGTTCGTTTTTGAGGCACGGCGTATCCACCTTTATATATACATATATAATATCATTGCTTAAACTTATCAACGAGAAAACTTCTACTTAATGTAGATTATTAGCTCATTGGACCAATGAGACCATTGAACTACAATCCAAATACTGAAAGTTATACTATCCCAATGATAATTAGGACCATATCGTTACAGTTTACAGTCTCGTTAAGTTAAACGGCGTTCGCCTTACTCAGAAACACATAATTGCTCAGTTCGCTTTGGTCCTTATAGAATTATTAAAGACAATGAAACTTTATTACGGGCCAATTATGTCGGGCTAATTAAGCATTGTACTTTTACAAGAATTCTTGAATATAAATGTGAAAATATAAGTAAGACTATAGTCACAATTGAATAATTACCTATATTAAAGACTAATATTTATTTTATACTTTGTCGAAGTCTCCTTTGGTGAAACGTAGTGTGGGACGTCAAGCAACGCGTTGAGCCAACGATTTGAAAAAGCGCTGGCGGTTTGTTCCGCCGAAAGCAATTCTATGTTCTTAAAATATAAAACGTTTCACGTTGGAAGTTACTTATAAAGATCATCAGTTGCAATACATTAAGCCAACTAAGCCTCAGCTAAAGAACTTCTCAGACTTAATTCATTTAAAATCTAAAGACTTGAATCGATAAGGATCGATTTGTGAACCTTAGCTCAAGGGAGACTGGTTTGAAAAAAGTCGCAGGAAATAAGACATCCGAATGTTTTCTTTATGTTCGCATTGTATGTTAATGTCGAGATCAAAGACTGGGATCGCATGCCTGGGTAGCCTATGACAGATATAATTGAAATATATTAATGAATGCCGGTCAATAAATCATGCGTCAACTTAGATAAGTTGTATGCGAAAGTTTTGACCATATCCAGTCTATGCCATTTTTATTTGACAACCGATCTTAGTCAAATTTTTGGTAGACTCGATACTGAGTCATCTAGATAGATACCACCAGTGCCAGATATTGTCCCGTGAAATAAGAGTGCTATGCATTTTGTTGTTTCGGGATAAGGGCACTGTAGCTAGTGGGTATAAGTGACCTAACATCTGTTGTCTCCAGTGACGGGTGCAGTGCGGCATTCATGGAGCAAAATAACTGTCTATCAGTTGTCCATCTCCTTAAATGCCGCTCTGTCATGGTCAGGCGTATCACTAACCATCAGGTCGGCGTCCTGACCGTCCTAATCACTTCATAACATAAAATAATATTGAACAGGTTTCTGGTTTGAACAGATCGATACGTATTATACGTATTGTTTTCCTAGTATTTTTTAAAAACTTACGTAATATTAAAAAAATGTATCGTGCTTATCCGATGTTTTGTTTCCATAAAACCAGCTTATTTCGCTGCATGTTTGAACCTATAAACAAAAAAGAATTTTGCCTATTAAAAAATATTTGTGACTAAGTACTAACTATAAAAATCAAAGCCCATAAAGTCAAATTCACAGTGTTTTGAGTGTTTGCAGTGGCATGACCGATATTCTTTCTTATAGGTCCGTCGAAAAGCGCTAGCTCGTGGCGAGTTGCCAATTTTTAACTAAGTTTATTCACCAAAATAATAAATGTTCAGAACAGAGAGATTTTCTTGAAAATTGCGCTGAATCGTCGCAGTAATGCGAGCGAACACGTTCATTTGAATTTTATTGCAACAAAGTTTGAGAGCCATTTGTATTCGTATGAATCGGACTGAATCAACGAATTCGACAACCTAAATACTGGGTTTTAAATTAATTTTAATACTAGTATTAAGAATGTTTGGTGCAAACAGACATGTTGATGCACACAAATGTTTGTACTGCCCAGGGATCGAACCCGGAACCCTTGGTGTAATAGCCGAGGGTCATCAAAACAAAACAAAATCCATAACGTACGCCTTGATGTTACATAGTAAAGGAGACGACAGGATATATCCATTGAGCCTTAATGACTCACCCAACGACGTTCTGTTGTATACCTCGACATAGACATATCTCTTGTAACTTTATTTTAACAAGATAAGAGTAAATAAAGTCCTTTTAAAGATAACTAACGCAACACGAGTATGAACTCCAGTGACCGAGTGATAAACTCAAGGGTACATAGTACGTCGGGTCAAAACAATATTGAATGCCATTGGCGTACTCAAAAATATTGTGAAAAACTCGCATGCATAATGCATTTTTATTCTTTTGTCCTTGGCCGCATGCCAAATTTGCATATCTAAAAATGAATATTATTTTTATTTCCAAAGTATGAGACAATACTGACAAAGGCTGTTAATATTTTGTAGTTGTACATTACGCGTGGATTGTAAAGTTTGAGTCGATCTTTCAATGCTTAATCGACTTATCTATACTTCACTTGTTTCAACAACTCATGAGCGTCTACTGCTGGACTTTGGACTTCCGCACTGGACGGTTTTGCATAAAAGACTAAGTCCCGTATATCTAGAATGAGACTCAAGCGTTGATTTACTTGAATGGAGTAAGAAAGGGATAGCGCTCTATACGATAAATAGCACCATCCCTTTCTAACTAAATTTAAGTAAAAATCAACGCTTGAGTCCCGTTCTAGAATACGGGCCTAAGTGTAATGAGAGAGCGCTGTTCGTTCACAGCTGAATGTAGAAAGGTAAGAGTAGAGTAAGAGTGGCGATAATTTTAAACTGTTTTGCCGTTATCAAACAAAATATTAAGGCGGTTATAACTGGATATTAGTAGTCGTTATATTTTACGCCAACAACGCTTTGCGCCCGTCATCCTAGGCGACAGATGTTAGGTCTCATATACCCCGCTATTTTAATTGATATGTACTGTACTGTATCCCAGATATTTTACTAGATACGTACTGTATCTCTTCTCGAGACACAAAAGTTCATTTCTGGAACTAACACTTGTATTTCAGGGAACAATATTTGGCACTTATATCTTGGCGACTCAGACGCACTGGAGCCTACCTTAAACCTGCTCTAGTCAGAGTGCACCAAACCGTATTTTTGCTTTCCTCTATTCAACCTATCACACTGCTGGATATAGGTTCTCCCCCCCCGCGCTAGATATCCCCCGCTCCTCTGATTTTCGTGGGGGCGTCCTACGCTACGCTTTTTGCTTCCACTTTATAGTAAATTCCCAGTGGTCCTAAAATGGGGTATGTCTACAACAATAGTAGACGTGGACGTATAGATACATTTTATAATTATTTAATAAAAAATATCCTATCTAGTGACGTGATCTTCCATGGAAACAAGTAAAAAAAAATTAATACATATTTTTATTATGTGTTTTCAGCATGGGATGCAGGACGGCTTTAAAATATGGTGGCACGAATAAAACATAAGGGCACGAAAACACCTAGTACCTTTTGTAGTTATGTAAAGAACAATCTGTACATTTCTAGTAATGTTGGTTTGTTTGTCGTGCATTGATTGATGACATGCCGAGGCAACGGTGTTCGACCTAACGAGTGATGGATCGGTATCCAGTCTACGGTAGGCTTTGTTGAAATCGGCTTCAACAGAATGGGCGGGCATTCAAAAACCTTTACCTGTATTTATAAGACCCTACATCATAATTATATTGAATTTGCGGTAAAAGGTTTTTTGAAACATTACCATAATCTTTAGCATAAACCAAGACAGGGTTTCTTTATGGAGAATATTTTTTTAAGATCTTTATAAAGTTAACATTCGCTTTCTTTGTTATTCTTTTTTTGAAAAGGAATAAGTAGCCTTTCTTAATGAATTTAAAGTTGATTAAGTGGTATTGTTATTGATCCTTTACCTGCCACAGAAAATATAATATAAACCTTACTACTAATAGTACTCAAAACATAAATATAACTATGTGTAACGAAAACTCGTACACATGCAACTAGTTAAACAAAAAGAATAATCCAAAAAATACATTCGTTACCACTGAGTTAGTGTAATTGTTCTAGTATATTTATTTGATATGAATCCAAATGACAGCAGCAAAAACCCGATGATCGGGTACTTTCCGCATCGTCAAACCCAGGTATTGGATGCTAAATCCATTTCTGTAAGCGAAAACGAATCTCGCATATTCCGGGTATTAAATTACGTACTAACATTGATACGGTCGAAATTTGTAAGAGTTATGGACATTGTATTCATGTGTTCCTTCCATTTCTAATGTTAATTGTAATTATTTTTCATTTTTATACATATGCTCTGGTTATTTTTGTACAATATAATTGTATATAAATAGCGTTATGAATGTTATGATACATTATAACTCGTATATACTTACTTCTATATGTTAGTGTATATTATTGTAATTTATTTAATGTGATATCAATAAATAAATCGACTAACAGAGCCCTAAATTACAACTGATTTGAGTTGATTACCAGAAATGACATAGCTTATGATACAAACACATATAATTATTACCTAATATGATAATTTTAATTAATTGATTGTATTCTCAAATAGTCCTAACCTATCGCAGTCCATGCTAAATATAATCTACCCATTTTGAGCTTTCTATTAGGCATGCGTTCAATTTGAAGTTTTAACGAAAACCTTTTCTGGGAAAATAGAAAACTAGGTTTCCATTAGATCTCCAATCATCCAAATTCCATTGAAGCTACTCTTTGTCGTCATTCCAGACTGCTTCGTTGGACTGTAGCATTTAAATTACTAACTTCACATTTTCCTTTTAGATAAAGTACCTAAATATTCCTCTCACAATTTCGAGTTATATTGACAAATACAGAAAGGTTATATCAAAGCTGTAATGAGTTTTATTTGATTGGAAACAAAATAATTTGAAAACTTTCTAATGTACAACTTAATTTGATGTTACACTAGGATCAAAGCAATTGTGATGGTAATAGGCCTTCCCTAATANAACAAAGTTTGAGAGCCATTTGTATTCGTATGAATCGGACTGAATCAACGAATTCGACAACCTAAATACTGGGTTTTAAATTAATTTTAATACTAGTATTAAGAATGTTTGGTGCAAACAGACATGTTGATGCACACAAATGTTTGTACTGCCCAGGGATCGAACCCGGAACCCTTGGTGTAATAGCCGAGGGTCATCAAAACAAAACAAAATCCATAACGTACGCCTTGATGTTACATAGTAAAGGAGACGACAGGATATATCCATTGAGCCTTAATGACTCACCCAACGACGTTCTGTTGTATACCTCGACATAGACATATCTCTTGTAACTTATTTTAACAAGATAAGAGTAAATAAAGTCCTTTTAAAGATAACTAACGCAACACGAGTATGAACTCCAGTGACCGAGTGATAAACTCAAGGGTACATAGTACGTCGGGTCAAAACAATATTGAATGCCATTGGCGTACTCAAAAATATTGTGAAAAACTCGCATGCATAATGCATTTTTATTCTTTTGTCCTTGGCCGCATGCCAAATTTGCATATCTAAAAATGAATATTATTTTTATTTCCAAAGTATGAGACAATACTGACAAAGGCTGTTAATATTTTTGTAGTTGTACATTACGCGTGGATTGTAAAGTTTGAGTCGATCTTTCAATGCTTAATCGACTTATCTATACTTCACTTGTTTCAACATCTCATGAGCGTCTACTGCTGGACTTTGGACTTCCGCACTGGACGGTTTTGCATAAAAGACTAAGTCCCGTATATCTAGAATGAGACTCAAGCGTTGATTTACTTGAATGGAGTAAGAAAGGGATAGCGCTCTATACGATAAATAGCACCATCCCTTTCTAACTAAATTTAAGTAAAAATCAACGCTTGAGTCCCGTTCTAGAATACGGGCCTAAGTGTAATGAGAGAGCGCTGTTCGTTCACAGCTGAATGTAGAAAGGTAAGAGTAGAGTAAGAGTGGCGATAATTTTAAACTGTTTTGCCGTTATCAAACAAAATATTAAGGCGGTTATAACTGGATATTAGTAGTCGTTATATTTTACGCCAACAACGCTTTGCGCCCGTCATCCTAGGCGACAGATGTTAGGTCTCATATACCCCGCTATTTTAATTGATATGTACTGTACTGTATCCCAGATATTTTACTAGATACGTACTGTATCTCTTCTCGAGACACAAAAGTTCATTTCTGGAACTAACACTTGTATTTCGGGGAACAATATTTGGCACTTATATCTTGACGACTCAGACGCACTGGAGCCTACCTTAAACCTGCTCTAGTCAGAGTGCACCAAACCGTATTTTTGCTTTCCTCTATTCAACTTATCGCACTTCACTGCTGGATATAGGTCCCCCCTCATTTTGCGCTAGATATCTCGCTCCTCTGATTTTCTCATGAAGCCTCTACCAGCGACCTTTCGCAAGACGTCGGTCCATGGGGTCGGAGGGCGTCCTACGCTACGCTTTTTGCTTCCACTTTATAGTAAATTCCCAGTAGTCCTAAAATGGGTATGTCTACAACACAGTAGACGTGGACGTATAGATACATTTATAATTATTTAATAAAATATCCTATCTAGTGACGTGATCTTCCATGGAAACAAGTAAAAAAAATTAATACATATTTTTATCATGTGTTTTCAGCATGGGATTAGGACGGCTTTAAAATATGTGGCACGAATAAAATAAGGCACGAAAACACCTAGTAGCTTTTGTAGTTATGTAAAGAACAATCTGTACATTTCTAGTAATGTTGGTTTTTTGTCGTGCATTGATTGATGACATGCCGAGGCAACGGTGTTCGACCTAACGAGTGATGGATCGGTATCCAGTCTACGTAGGCTTGTTGAAATCGGCTTCAACAGAATGGGGGCATTCAAAAACCTTTACCTGTATTTATAAGACCCTACATCATAATTATATTGAATTTCGGTAAAAGGTTTTTTGAAACATTACCATAATCTTAGCATAAACCAAGACAGGGTTTCTTTATGGAGAATAGTTTTTAAGATCTTTAAAGTTAACATTCGCTTTCTTTGTTATTCTTTTTTTGAAAAGGAATAAGTAGCCTTTCTTAATGAATTTAAAGTTGATTAAGTGGTATTGTTATTGATCCTTTACCCTGCCACAGAAAATATAATATAAACTATACTACTAATAGTACCCAAAACATAAACATAATTATGTGTAACGAAAACTCGTACACATGCAACTAGTTAAACAAAAAGAATAATCCAAAAAATACATTCGTTATACCACTGAGTTAGTGTAATTGTTCTAGTATATTTATTTGATATGAATCCAAATGACAGCAGCAAAAACCCGATGATCGGGTACTTTCCGCATCGTCAAACCCAGGTATTGGATGCTAAATCCATTTCTGTAAGCGAAAACGAATCTCGCATATTCCGGGTATTAAATTACGTACTAACATTGATACGGTCGAAATTTGTAAGAGTTATGGACATTGTATTCATGTGTTCCTTCCATTTCTAATGTTAATTGTAATTATTTTTCATTTTTATACATATGCTCTGGTTATTTCTGTACAATATAATTGTTATATAAATAGCGTTATGAATGTTATGATACATTATAACTCGTATATACTTACATCTATATGTAAGTGTATATTATTGTAATTTATTTAATGTGATATCAATAAATAAATCGACTAACAGAGCCCTAAATTACAACTGATTTGAGTTGATTACCAGAAATGACATAGCTTATGATACAAACCACATATAATTATTACCTAATATGATAATTTTAATTAATTGATTGTATTCTCAAATAGTCCTAACCTATCGCAGTCCATGCTAAATATAATCTACCCATTTTGAGCTTTCTATTAGGCATGCGTTCAATTTGAAGTTTTAACGAAAACCTTTTCTGGGAAAATCGAATTTTCTTCAAACTAGGTTTCCATTAGATCTCCAATCATCCAAATACCATTGAAGCTACTCTTTGTCGCCATTCCAGACTGCTTCGTTGAACTGGAGCATTTAAATTTACTAACTTCACATTTTCCCTTTAGATAAAGTACTTAAATATTCCTCTCACAATTTCGAGTTATATTGACAAATACAGAAAGGTTATATCAAAGCTGTAATGAGTTTTATTTGATTGGAAACAAATTAATTTTGAAAACTTTGTAATGTACAACTTAATTTGATGTTACACTAGGATCAAAGCAATTGTGATGGTAATAGGCCTTCCCTAATAATTTCCAACATGGCTTGAAAAGGGGCTTCGGACAGACCCGATGCGCTGATACTTTGCTAATTGACAATTGTTTTTTTTGTTTTGACGTGAACAAGACGGCCTGTTCGCTCATTTGATGATAAGTGACTGATCTGGTTAAGACAGATGTCCTATTTGACGACTTATTTGTAGTAATGCAATTAACATTTCGGCTACTACACCAAGGGTTCCGGGTTCGATCCTTGGGCAGTACAAACATTTGTGTAAATGAACATGTCTGTTTGTATTGATCTGGGTGTTTCAAGTACGAGTATAATATGTATGTATTCACAAACAAAAGTATTGAAGAATGTTATTTCGTTGTTTAGTAACCATCATATAAACTAAACGCTTAACTTGGATCTCGATGGCGCAGTGTGAAAGCCAGTGGTTATTTAGGTATTTATTTCAAATAAATAAAACGGCACCCGGGGAATTGGGGTGATGATAATTTGTATTCGAATCTTACATCACAACTCGGCATATTGATGTTTACAGCACCATAGTAGGTGCTCACAATTAACTATGACAAATGAAGAAGAGCTTACGAAGAATTTATATTAGGTCTTAACAAAATAAATTACAAGCAAATTACACAGGCGCTAGATTAAAATACAATCTTAGTCTAAATTGTATAGAACTAACTGAGCTATTTATCAGACTTTTAATGACCATCCGAACGTCTATTTTTTTATTGCGGAGTCTACGAACTATGCACAAGTGTCGGATTAACGTGTTACGGCATGATTGCTTTGCCTAGCGGTTTTAGCGATGATGATGAGAGTGCTTGTGTTTGTTGTAAGTGTACAGGACGGTCAGGACGCTCACCTTATGGTAAGTGATACGCCTAACTATTGCGAGGAGACCAACAAGTGATAGACAGTTATTATCTTCTATCAATGCCGTTCTGGACCTGACACCCGAGACGACAAATGTTAGGTATCTAAAATAAATACAGTGCCCTCATCCCGAAACACAAAAGTGCTAACACGTTTCACGTGATCATATCTGGCACTGCGGTACCTACCTAGACGACTCAGTATCGAGTCTACCTACATACTTAGTATTCTGTATTAAATTTACAAATGGCAATTTAACAAAGTACAATGATGAAGGGCTGCTAGATATATTCTGACGTTCTAACTTATCAACAATGGTTTCTCTCGAGCTCGGAGCTAAATATTTACCTATGGGTCATGGTATAGAAAATCAATTGCGTATAGCATTGGTAACGGTGTCATATCGCGGCTAATGGCTACATAGCGGCGGTAATGGCGAATGCCGCGTCCGTTTTAGGCATGTATCAACGTTTTCGCACATAAATGTTTTAAAAGTGTATTATTGCTCATTTTGTTTTTGTTTTGAATTACTTATTAGACTCAAGCCAAACTCTTGCGCGTACGTCCCCCATTTTGTTGAATAACGAACGCGAAGAAGTGAAGTTTTTATCAAGTTCACTACTAAACTAAGCGTCCATTTTATGCAATAATTATAATATAATTTCTAATAAAACGAAAAAAGGCATTCGTTCGCTATTTATCAGGTCAAGGAAAACTATTTTTGAATATATCTTTTAAAACCAAGATATATTCAGAAATAGTTTTCCTTAACATTTAAAAAGGCCTAATTCGCTATTTTAGGTTGGCTTGGTACTTCAAAGATACTTTTTATATTAACTACTATTTAATTGATCTGTCTGTACAACATACTCGTAGTTATTAAAAAAATATGTTTATTGCGTCTCGAAGGATCTAAATATTTATTTATTATTAACATACAAAACAGATTACAATCAACAAGAATATAATTGAATATGATTGAAATAGAATGTTAAAGTATCATAGTCTGTGCTGTATGGTATTATTGTATTTGTTAACGAAATAATTAATATACATGATCATAAATATTAAGAAAAGAGTATTATCTGAGTTCTTTTCAGAAGAATACATTCGTCGTCACCAGTGAAACTAACATTTGACATTTGATTTCAGTTTGAGTTCTATATATACCCAAATTGCTGCTTACATACATCTATGCTGCTTGTTTGATTTTGTTAAGATAATTATGGTAATTCGTTGCTCTAAATTCGATTAAGACTAGGTAATGGCTTATACTAATGTTCATAATAAATCCCGTGCTTGAAAGGATTAATTAATATTATGAATATTAAATCGACACGTTCTTGATCTCTATCGAGTCTGGGATTACAACAAAATCCATGATGAACCAAAATTATTTCGATCCATTGGAATAAATAAGCCTTAATATCTTATAAATACATGGATTAAGGGCGCACTTAATTATTGCACTAAGAGTAAAATGTGTAAAACAAGTTTCAAATGCGTTATAAATAATTAATAACAAATTCATACGAGATATTATCAAAACAACTATAAGAAATCATATTTTTATTTATTGAACACATTGTCCTACAAACGTAACATATTACAATGAACGGAACACTCATAAATCATAATGCAAACATATTGTTAGTAAAAAGATATGTTTATGATTTTTTACTTTTATTACTTTCAGTCAATAATATTTGTATTAAATTAACTTAAAAAGAATTAAAATGAACGTATGTAGAGCAGAAAATGCTCCTGACTGCTTATTAGTACTTAGGCTTACTCTCCAAGCGATAAAACCAGCTTTAATAAGTTTTTACCTGATAAGTCTAATAACCTAACACCAAAATATTACAATAAGTAATATTTAATTAAAAACACTGAGTCTTGCATTGATTTCATTTCATGTTTACTGTCGATATTTGGCACGCACAACAATGCTGTTTCCAGTGTTTACTAGTGGGGAGTTTCCAAAAGCCCTTATCGATAATGAGCAAATGTACAGTTGGGAAAGTACTCCGATAAACTATATTTAATTTATATTCTCGAATTCGATGTAGGACTTATATGAGTGACAATTAAAATAAATAGAATACATACGTATATTTATACATTTAAAAGCACAATACAATGGTAATTTAGGGTGTAATTTTAGTTATCTTCTTTTATTTATTAGTATTTTTCTAGTTTGATGTAGTTTCATTTATTTATGTCCAACTGATTTACAATGATTATTTAACGCAGTAAGCGTTTCGAAAAGGAACTATTGCATATAATCTGACTTTAACAGACAACAAATCCGTGTTTTGGGCTCTATATAAGGCATACTTCATGTGTGTATCTTTTTTGGGTGATCCCCAATAATCTACAAAGTCATTTAACTTGTGGTCTCGAATTGGATAAAGTATGTGCACATGTGATTAAAATCTACGTTTTGGACGTCATACTCCCTTATATTGAAGGTTTCTGGGAGAGTATCTTAAAGTCACCTTTTTCTCGCGGCATAATCTCGAATAATTATCGCGGAAAGATAATACAAAATCTGCTGTAGGTGGACAGGTGCCTCCGCGAGTCTATTAACGTTAATCCTTTAATAGATATGTGTTCTAAGAAATTGGATACCATGACCCGATGTATGCAACACGGTCTTTTACAATAGTTTGCTATCAGTTTTCTGATTATCGATTATAATTATTAAATAGTTTTTTAAATTCATCCCGATATTGACATCGATGCTTTCTCCGACGTGACGTCACGTTCCGCGGATGCGGTCGCGTGCGGTCAGCATCCGCCGGGACAATGGCGCGATACGAATCGCGATGCGATCGTCGCGTCATGCCCGCTGCGTTTCACACACATCCACCGGGTTTATGCTGACCTGTACTTTAATAAGCATGTTTATATTGGTGAAATTATAAAGGGAATTAAACAAATAAAATAATATTTTTTTAATAAGAATTATAGTTTATTTGACTTAAGTTTTAGAGTATTTCTTACAAACTCTTTCTTAATTTTACTTCATTTCATTCCTCGGAATGCCCAAAGAACCTTTGACCTCATAATGGTTGAATGATTTAAACAGAATATTTCATTGCCTAAATCCTTTCAACCCGTCCCAGTCCCTCTCGGTCACTTTATTTATCAGCTTGCCTACATTTAGTTATTTAGAATGTCGTCTTATCCTTTCATTTTGTTTAGAAGAGAAATTCCGTGAAGCGTGCATTATACAAGTTTGTCGCATTATACGAGGAACATTACAAGAGGATATAAATCTTTTTAGTTTTGACTTACTCTAACAGTTCGTATTATTCCAATGCTAGACGAGGAGACTAGAGAGGGCTTCTGCCACAATTTTATTATTAGGTTGACTTCAAAGCGTCGGTGGCTCAATGGTGTATACTGTTGCCTACCGATCTGGAGGGCGCAAGTTCAAATCACGCACAAAACAATGTCTTTTCGAATTGCCGAAATTATATGTGCTTTATCCGACGATTCAAATGTTGTGACGACTAATGCCTACCCGTATTGGGTGTTATATGCCCTATACGTAGGCAGGGTAGGCTCGTGCGGATGGTGGGAACGTCTCTACACATATTTGTTTACAAATATTCGATTTACACACGAGACAGTTTAAATGCATTTAACAAAACAATAGAGTAACTTACTCGCATTAAATTGCTTTTTGTAATTGTTACAGGTATGCAGCATAGTACATCTGGTGGAAGCAGAGGGATATTTTTCTTAATTTAATGTCATTCAATAATTTTAATGCATTAAACATATTTTTTTGATTTTCTTTTGTATGAGTGTCTCTCAGCCCAAAAAAATGTTACGAACCTAAGGGTGTCCTACAGTGGGACGCAAACATAGACTTGCCCGAGAGCAGAGTGGGTTGCAGAGGTGGCTAAGTACCCAAGATATGTTTTTTATCTTCCATAGAGAGGCACACAAGCGATGATGCGGCCGAGGACGGATCATGCCTGTCTAGAAACAGCTTATAAACTTTAGCCTTGAAGACGGCCAGGTTTTAATGCTCGGGATACACGCAACGAGGCGATGAGTTTCATTTCTTTGGAAGAAAGCAACCGGGTACGTGCCGGTAACGCGAATGCTCGTAGTGACTGTAGAACTACAGGGACTCGCGAAAACTCGGTCTTGAAGTGTTAGTGTAGTAGCCGACATCTCAACCATTACACCAAACCACAGATATCCGAATATACAATTAGACTGGACAAGCCGCCAAGTTTATAGGCAGTCCTAGTGTCGCAATTTCTTTTTGGTTCTTACCTGTGAAAAGTTATTATATTTCTTGGTAAATTTACTGATTCATTGCGATGATGGCATGTTACTATTGCACAGGATGGCATTTGGGAAAAAAACGGTAATTTCTTCTAATATTCGTGCGTCTTGACTCGTCTCACAGAGCGTAAACTGGCAGCCAGTGTATGCTCGTTGAGCTTACATTTGTCGCACTTAAAAACGCGGCTTGCCCCATCTCCTGTATTGGGAAATCTGTGCACCAAACACTGGATGCATCAAACACACAAAGTGTACTGAAGTATATATGCCAATATTCGATGACCTTTTCAATACTTAACATCTATAGTTTGCTTATATTCATGCCTAAACCCAAACTTTTACACTAATATTATTACGACAATTCAAAATAAGAAAGGTCCGCAATTTCGCTAGCGGTTTACAATATTATCGTGTTGAAATCCCTACAACTATCTTGGGAATATCCCCGATAAAAGTAATCGTTGAGTTCGGTTTCCGTACTATAGGCTAATCAACTGGACCGCAAACCCCAATCAGATTGTTTCTATTTCGCTGATTTGGCCCCTCGTTTGTAAACTCGATCACATTTTTCAATTAACATGCAAATATTCTCCGTATTCGGCGCAATTATAAACCCGAATACTGTCGAAGGTGTTATCTGTTATTGGAACATAATGCTTCGGTACAATCTGCTTCATGAAAGGATAACGATTCATATCGCTATTGATTTTTATTGTCAACTTCCACATAATATATTAAATAAATAATAAATAAATATACACTGATATTCACACAGTGTCATCTAGCCCCAAGATAAGCATGAAGCCTGTATTATGGGTACTAAACAACGGATAAACATACTTATATAATTTGTTTTGTAAATACATACATATTATACATAGAAAACACCCAGACCATTCACATAAATGTTTGTAATGCCCCGGGGATCGAACCTGGAACCCTTGGTGTTGCAGTCGACGTCTCAACCGCAACACCAAATGGGTCGTATAATTTATTACTAATTATTATTAATACAATACTTGAACCACATGTATACGCAAACTTGTTAGTACTATGCTGTAACAAGATGAAGGTGTTCTTGTAATTTTGATTTTGTTTTTAGTTCAAATACAAACTTAAGACTGATTAAAAGTTTCAAGTTTAGAGCTCATGTTTTCAGCGTTAGACGTTCTCCTTAATCTGAAGACTAAAAATAAAGTTTCATATTACCTTTAGTATACTGAATAAGATATTGACTTTTCGTATATTTAAGGTAAAAAAAATTTTTCTAAACTGTGACATGTTGCACTGATAAAAATCATTATCTTGGTTCATAACTTTATAAGCATTTTCCATAACACGCCACTTAATAACATACCTAGAAGTTATTTTGATCTCTCAACTTGTGTAGCATTCTATGCATATAATTGAAATTGAAATTGAAAAATGCTTTATTCAAATAAATCTTTACAGATACTTTTGAATCGTCAAAACAGTATATAATTTTTTATTAAATCTAATGACTCTACCACCGGTTCGGAATGCTGCCATCCAACGAGAAGATCCCGGCAAGAAACTCGTGGTTACTTTTCAATACTTGGTTTTACAGAGTTTGGTCAAATAACAAATTTATACAATTCAATTATATGCGTCTCCTGGAACACAATGCAGGCAGACTATACTTAATTATGTGTATCTTATATAGTTTGTCTGATAGTTTATGATAGCGCTCAAGAGTGAAAGGCCGATGTTTACTTGTTATCATTGAGTGCACAATTACAAGTTCCTGCATTCTAATACAACACTGTTATAAATTACAACAGGTATTTACGTAGCTCTGCATTCATGAGTGCATGTGTGTCAACACGGCGAAGAATTAACGTGCATAATATTTTGTTTTGCTGTTTGCTCTATTAATTTGCGATGACGCATACGTTATTAATATAATGAAATGAGAAAGTAAGTTTTCTTCCTACCTTAATCTTGAATTGGGGCTGTTTCAATGTCTGTGGTTGATATTTAATACAACCATTTGATTATATCTTTGGACCGTCATCTCACCAAATATAAAGTGTCAACTCTGCTGAATTTCTCCCAGTCAAGTAATAAGTAATCATCACCATCAGCTCATTAAACGCCCCAACCGAGAGGCACGAGGTTACCCGTAAAGGGTGTATGGGCCTTAGTCGTCCACGCGGGCCCAGTGCGGATTGGCCGACTTCACGCACAACCTTTGAATCTGTTTGTAGGTGTGCACAGGTTTCCCCATCATTTTTTTTTCACTGTAAGAACGTCGTGTAAATGTACTTATAATTTCGAAAATCGGTAAGCGATTAGTACATGGCGGGATTTGAACCTGCTCCCTCCAGATCTGAAGGCAACAGTCCACACCATTGAGCCACCGACGCTCTGAGTCTGAGTCTAGGAATACACAAGCCTAAAAGCTGTTTAGCTCATGTGTTCAGCGAACAGCTCCCCATCGACTTTTCTTTACACTGTATGCATAAGAATTACTGGTGTTTTTATCACCATCATTACGAGTATAACCTAATATGTCCACTCCTGAACAAAGTCATTAGGGAAGCCTAATGACTTCTACGCGGACCTATCCGTATCACTCGATATCCATCTCCTACCCGTCTCTTTAACCAGATCTGGTCGTCTGTGTTATTAGTAGATGTATCTCTGTTTTCTTTGCTATTAAACTAGCCTTAGGTAAATCAAATCTGTAAATATAACTTCGAGTACATTTTATTTGAATCGATTGCAAGGAAATTTCTGTTTTAGTATAGCCCTTCTATTATTCTCAATAAACTGTTTAAACTTTGTAATTAACGTTTGCGGAAGCCCAAAGCCGGATAAAACAGGAAAGTTTCAATCTAAATCTGTCGCCCCTTCAATCAAACCAATCTATATTTGCTTATCTGAAACCCGTGCTTGTATAACGTGCGAACTAGTTGCAAAGGTTTTAGTTAGGGTATATTTACCTAAAAGGTTGAACATACCTCAGTTCACTCACGTATATACGGATGAAAGGTGCTCTCCTGAACGAACTGCATATTCATGAGTTTTCCTCATCTATATGGAAGAATTTAGGAATCGTTGGAACACTTTCTCGTGTACACCTGAATTTCAATGACATGTATTCAATGAAACAATTACGTGTATGAATTTTCATCAATTGCTTTTTAGAAACAATTTTTCTATATAGCGTTTGAATAATGCATGCGAAGGATATAAATAGGTCGTAAAAACCATTTGCTATTAATAACACAGACAAATATTTCTTTTGCGGTTTTACGGGACCTCTGGATGGGAAATGTCAAATGAATTTCTTTTTGTCAAATGAAAAGGCGATCGAAGTGGCCCAATGTTGGACGCATTATCATATTTAGTTTATAAATTCATATCGGCTAGAAATGAAGTATTTCTTTCAATTTCTTTCGTTGTAAATATCTTAATCGAAATGCAGACGATATTGACAAAGTGCAAACGTAGTTTGGTAAACTTTTGAGTACCTATTATCTGAAAATGCTATTTGACGAACGTGCAAATAAAGTGAAAGGTAAACAAAATAATACATTTTATTACTAAAACAACAAGTTTGCAAGTTCTTAATGTTCGTACCGTTCATTCACGTGCACTACGAACGAAATATTGTACTGCAAAAGCTTTTAAAGGCAATATTTTATTGGGAATCCATCTAGTATATGTAAATAGGTATATACGAGTATATATGCAGGGTTGTGGAACTGCGGCTATTTACAAGTACTTGCAATCAGAGTAGTGCATTGGAAAGACTGTAAATTGGATTTGTTTTGAAATTCCATGTCCTACAGTGTTTCTATCTTCTCTTTCTTCTAGTAGTCCACTGCTGGATTATAAAAGGTGTGTTAACGTGTCGCTAACGTCATAAGGGATAGCGACTACCTTATTAGAAAAAATTTTTGATGCACAATTGTTTTTAATTCTGTATCGTCTGTTGTCAACGTCCTAGGAGATTCGTTGCATAAAGTTATCATTAAGAATAAAATGTAAAAAATATTTTTTAAGAGGATAAAGTTAAAGTGCCTTCCCCTTCCCTAAAATGGGGGTGGATGATTGTATGGAGAATTCCGCAATTTTCAAAACAAGCCTTATGAGCTTGCAGAATACCCTATGAAGATGTAAAGGCATCAGTGACCGACAGCTAAAATTTACGAAACAATCGTTTTTGAGTTGTTTGTCGGTTGCCAGTTTTGATAATTCTTCATACGACGACCCATGTGATATAATTGGTTGAGAAGTCTGCTCTTATCTCCGGGTTCGAACCCCGGGCAGCACAAAAATTTATGTGCATGAACCATGTCTGTTTGTATTGGTCTAGGTGTTTTCTATGTATTATATGTGTGTATTTAAAAAATTTATATACGTATGTTTATCCGTTGTTTAGTACCTATATAACAGGCTTAATCCTTAATTTGGGGCTTGATGGCGCTTTGTGGATGTCAGTGCAATTGATTTAAATATGTAAGAGTATGAACCTGCATCGGTAATAAAATCGTTCCAAAGACCCCTTTTACCCACGATATACATATCTCACTGAGAGACGCTATTCACTTGGCGTGTTATACACCAATTATATCTCCGATAAAGGTTTGCTTGGCTAGATTTATTGCCTATCTCGATCTTACTCAACGCCATTTCCGTGTTCAGTGTAATGGTGAGACATAACCATCGATTCTGTTATTGTAATTGCATCTGTATTTATAGTGATGGGATAGTATTTGAAACCATAAACAATATGTACTCTTGATGCTTGGCAAATAACATGGCAATTTTCATGCAATGAATAATTTTAATTATATTATTTATTATTTATTTATTTATTTATTGGACAACAACAAAACATACACTTAGTAAATTTAATTACAGTATTGGACACACATGAATACATGATTAAGTAATGCCTTAATTATAGGCTCCACGGCTTTCACAGACAAAACTTGCGCTTAAAATATAAAAAACAAATATTAGCTATGGACACAAAATAACATAATTTAGGTAAAAACCAGAAATCAAATTACAGTGTACCTTGATGCAAATAAGCCAATTGATTGAGGAAAGCACTGTATTCACCAAATATATCCACATTTCCCTTTTAGATAATTTGTTATAATTAATTTTGCTCACGTTTATGGCTGAAAAGTGTCCTAAATTAGTTTTAAACCTTTTGGTACAAATAATTTTATATTTAGCGGGGCGACGGCAATTTTTTAGGTGTATGAAATTGTAAAATTGATAAAAGGCCAGGGCAATCAAACTGTCCATTGACAATCTTGTAAAAAATTTAAGATCCGCAGTTGTTCTACGAGACTCTAGGCTTTGAATTTTGAAGTGAGTTAATCGTTGTGAGTATGATACCAGTTCCTTAGCCATATGGGCCTGGAAAGACAAATGCCACAAAAATCTCTTATTAACTGATTCTATTCTTTTCTTGTGTACTTCATAGTAAGGTAACCAAACTGAGCTACAGTATTAATCATATAAACCATAATAGAAATACTTAGATAACTTTAACGGACGTTTAATAAAAAATATTGCAATTTGCAAATGGCGCCATGTATGAATTTACAACATCCTATAAATCTTTACTAACTCTGTTTGTAGTTGTGATGTTGATAGCGGAAATATTAGAAAAAATACTGTAGCTTTGAAAGGAAATAGAACCAAGTTTAAAGCTTACTATGTTTTCGGAATTTAGGATGGAAACTGATTGAATAATGGAAGTGTACTCTTTGATGTAAACTTCACTTTTAGTTGGACAAAAGGAGGCTATTGTTTTATCGACCCTCATTTGGATCTGTCTATCTATGTAGCGTAATTTTTAATTAAGTAAAAAGCCTTTTCAAAAACAAGCTTTTATTTCATTGCGTTAAAAAGAAAAAAACTTTTACTGTTAACTTATTTTAAAACGTCATGTCAAATTAAACACATTTGCGATTGACACAATTATATGTTATAAAAGCTTGTCCGAGATTTAAGTACTCATATTTACTTGCTGCCTTTAAAATTTTAAAACTAAAAGTTATTTATATTTAATTGCTAGTGATTCTGACGGTACCGTATTTATTGAAATGTGAACAAGTAGGCGCTGTATCTGGCAACATTACTGATAACGTCATAACTTACTGTAGTTTAGCCGCAATAAAGCTGTCTAGGAGAAATTGCATCCAAGGATTTTACTGTTAATTGCAAGTTAATGTTGACAACGCATGCAACTCTAGCCTAGGTCCTTTATGTTATTAGGGCTGCCTCTCTTGATTCTATTATTCTTAAGGTTCCGTAACCTGTGTTGATTACTTTGTTATCCGTCTATGGAGGGTTTTTCATCCCTTAAATGTGTGAGGTATCGAGTAAAAATACACACTATTTACATGTCTGAAACTGCTGCATGTTCTAAAAAATAAATGTGTATTGTGAATTAAAAAGTTTTTCCATTTTTGGAACTGCAACTCTCGCATTTCCAAAGGTGCAACGGATGCGTTACCGATTTTCAAAAATGGAGTGGTAAAGAAAATATAGTTAGAGGAAAGGGGTTTTAAACTTACTAGGCTAAATACAACGTGAAGCATTGTTTCGTGCAGTTTTTCTGTGATCACATTCCGGTCTTGCCGACCTTATCTAGCCAAGGTATAACGTTTTCATACTTTTTGGAAACCTGGACCATACATACATTGTGAGGTAAAGAGTGTCGGTGGATCAGTGGTATGGACTGTTTCCTTCGGATATGAAGCGTACGGGGTCAAATCTCGTCACGTATATGCGTAGTAATGTCTTTCACTTTTTCCGACGCTTATTCTATAAAGGGAAACATCGTGAGGTAACCTGCGCACGCCTGCGAAGAGATTCAAAGGTTGTGCGTGAAGTCGGTCAATCCGCACTGGGCCCGCGTGGACGACTAAGGCTTTACGGGTAGGCTCGTGCTATTGATGATGATATACTTGTATATCTCATATTGGTAAATTAGTGATAAACGTATCAATGCAAGCGGTTTTGCCGAGATGTGAGGTTATCGAAGGTTCCAAATCCTCGTTTTCCTATCCATTTTAGAGGTTTTAATTGAACTCATTGTTCATACAGGGCACCTACCGCGTGTTCATGGATGACGGTTTATACTTAACATGATAACTACCTACCGATTGCCTATCAATTAAATAGTTTTTGAATTGTATATTTCTGCGTTGTAGACTGATAATATATACTCTGTTTCATTTACGACAACCCTGAAGTACAGTCAGCATGTAAACACTAGCAAAGCATGCATGATAAGTAGTTAGAAAACGGGACCTCGCACTTAGACATGCAAGAGCCATTATTTAATACTAGAAAAGGTGGCAATACGCAAATCCAATGTGGTCATCGCAAACATAAATATTCAATGGAGTCTCTTTCGTAAGGAAGAAAATGGATATCCCGCCAAATTCCCATGACCTGACTATGTTAAGTCTGATTTTAATAGTAATTGATTGCACTGAAACGTGCCTTTATACTAGAGTCAAGTCTAGATATAGTCCCTTTTTTTAAACCATATCAAAGTGGATGGATCAGCCAATTTGCGTAAACTATTATGTTTATATAAATAATTAAATACCTCTAAATTTTTTGAACGTTGACTATTTATGAAAAAAAATAATTGACGCTGGCATTCTTAAAGTCAAGCTACGTTGCTTGTACTTACTATTTATAGTATTCGTGTTTATCCCTTTGCATCGAATATGATTCCGTGTATATTTTATATTGCTAACACATAAGTCAACATCATCAGCAGCTCATTAAACGTCCCCACCGAGAGCACGAGCCTACCCATACAGGGTGCTTAGGCCTTAGTCATCCACGCGGACCAAGGGCGGATTGGACGACTTCACACACAATCTTTGAATCTCTTCGCAGGCGTGCATGAAGGTTTCCTCACGTTGTTTTCCTTCACCGTAAGAGCGTGGGATAACGTACATATAATTTCGAAAATTCGAAAACACATTGGTACGTGGCGGGATTTGAACCTCAGCCCTCCTGGTAGGAGGGCGACAGTCCACACCATTGAGCCACCGACGCTCAACAGTAACAACAAAAACACAATCAAGATCTGTTATTAACTAAAATATATTTTTGAAGAATATGTTTTTTATTTTTTCGTTGGGAATGTCCCTTTTCCATATCGGGCAAAATCTACAATATCGTTCTCTTGGTGCGTAACTTATTTTAATTTCTGATTATTATTGCGCCATACATTTGCTTATATCAAATTCTTTTGTTAAAATACTGCTAAATAAATTAGTTTTAATTATGATTGCAAACCCAATGGGATACATGATGTACCTACAGATTATTAAACATCAGAATCATATGAAGTGCAATGAATTATTTTGTAGTCTATTTGAAAACAAAAATGTGGCGCTGTAAATGTAACTTCAAGTTACCTTAGCGACGTAAAACTAGCGAAATAACCAACTGAAAAAAAAGCGAACGACAAAAATTCACTCGGCAGCTAATTAAAAAACGAAATTAACCCGGGAAGTGTCTTCCCAAAGTTGACCATGGAATCTGGTAGCGTATTCATTATGGCCCAACTTTTCGTTTATTGTTTGCGAGGATTTTTATTTTCTCGTAAGGCATTTTCTTAAGGAAAAGCCGGGAATCTCAGTTTGAAATCTGAAACGATGTTTTTAAATGACTAGAGTAAACATTTCGAGCTGCTTTTACAATGTTTTAAATGTCAGTAACTACGATTAAAGTATACTGAGAAAACTTAATTTAGTCAAAATGTTTCTGTGTTGCAAATTGTATTGCTAATATTAATAGGTTCTTTTTATTATTATGCATTCTTATCTGCATCATTATTATTAGCATTACAGCCTTATATGGTCACCACTGAAGAAAGGGTTTCACACGTACACCAGTGTCTATTTTTTTATTATTACTCTTATTCAATCAAACGAAGTGTCTTCGCATGGCGTCACTTAACAATAATGGCATGGTAATATTAACATAATAATGATTCCGTTGTATCATAAATACATTGCAAAAAATAAAAACATTAGTTACTTAGGTTCTATGAAGGCATAACATGTGTTATTTATTTTATTTAATCATACAAAAGAAAAAAACACTTTTCAAATAAATACATAGTGAGGTGTATACATAAACTCATTCGAGTTTTTGACGTTTTTGAGTTAATTTATGAAGCGCATTCTGTTAGGGTGTTCTATATATATTTATCTAATTCAATTGAGACTTTGTATATTAAAAATATACTTATATATTAAGTAGATACTTAAGGTCCAGAAACAAAATTGGAAAAATAAAAAAACTTATTTATAACTTTCTTTAAATAAAATTAAAGAAAGTTATTATAAAATATTATAATAATAATTAATTTAATTAATAATTAATAAAGTATTTATTTATTATATTTGCTTTATATAATGATTTTTTGTTATACAAAGCTGAAATATGCCGGCTTGCCATAATTGCTGCTATTGAATTTGAACAGACTTTATATTCAAGCTTCCGTGATTTAAAGCAATCTGTGTTTTGAATGAATTTATCAGAGTCCATTCTTCTAATGATTTGTTTGCCGTTATCAAAGGGAACGTGATAGGAATTGTAATATTTGGATTTTCTTGAACAACATGTTCCTGGTAGACATTAAATTTTCATCACGACCTTTTCATTAAGATCCCGAACGAGTTTATTAAAACACCGGCTGTTGTTCATTAGGACAATAATTAAAAGGCCGGAACCATCGGGGGATTTTTAATTTTGCCTTTACTATTAAAGCAATGACAAAATTACAAAATGTCTAATGTAAATCTTTTGGGATTTTTCAAACCTTATATATATATTTAAGGATGTGAAGAGTGGGCATGACTTAAGCAACAGGTATTTTTGATGTTTCACTATAAATAATAATAAACATATCCATACAGTGGCATCTGGCCTGAATTTAAGCAAGGAGCTTTAAATATGGGTACTAATATAAATACTTACTTACATATTTTTTGTAAATACTTACATTATACGACACACAGAAAACTCCAAGGACAAACACATTTATGTTTTTTATTGTATACGGATATTTTTATCCTACTTGGCAACCGGGCGTTAAATCGGTAAAATATTTATGGGCTCTTGTTAAAAGTTTGCTCTTATTATTAACGTAATAATAAAAAACCTTCAAGTTGAAAGGGTAAAACGACTTTAAATAAACTTGAAATAACTTTGATAACCGTCTGTAAATGGATACGGCGGGTTCTCGAAGATTCTGAAAACTCGATATTTACAACAATAAATTATTTTAATTATCTTTAACTGATCCTAAAGTGATATTGGCTAGACGTTCTGAGAATAAACAGCGCGGAATTTTTGTCTTTGGTGTGTGAACACGCAGTGGTCCATATCATGGGGAGATTGGGTTGTAACCCACGCACCCTACAGTGGGATGTTGTAGGCTGATGATCAAATGGAGCAATAATAATAAAAGTTCCAGGTTCGATCCCCGGGCAGTACAAAAATGTGTGTGCATAAACATGTCTGTTGTATTACTTATATTGATCAGGGTGTTTTCTATTTATAATATGTATGTATTTACAGAAAATCAACAAATATACAACTTTGTCAATTCGTAATTTAGTATCCATATTCCAGACTAATGCTTAGTTTGGGCGCCAGATGGCGCTGTGTGAGTGTTAGTGGATATTTATAACGAATTGAAAAATGAGTGGTTAATGGTCTATTATCTACTTTCATTGAAAATAACCAGTTTAATAGAAAACCAGCACCAGCTGCATTTTCATTAAAACGTGCATCAGTTCTATTACAACGATGGACCTCGTCGCATACATCTGAGTTCATTTAGTATATGAATGCAAAATGGATGCAACCAAAAAGCGTAGGTGTAGATGAAAAGTGTCCAGGCTAGTGCAGTGTTGATGGATTTTATGACGTCAGAGGCTCCCGCCTCCTAATGGGTGCGAATTTGTAGCCAGAAATTTGTGATCCAGGTATGACTTTGCTAATATGATTTTATGTATACGTGCGGTTAGTCTAACCTTAATATAAATTCAGAAAAAATACTCTGATATGTCCCGTTAATTTATTAACCTTTTAAAATGTTTTGACAACAGATTTTATATTTTTTTCCTATTTTAAAAAATGCTTTATCTGCGATTAGATTTAGCTTTATTTGCCCAAAATTTGTTCATCACTTGGATACACTTATGGTTTTATAGAATAATATTTACTAATGGCTACTTGTAAAGCTTGTAGTATGGGTCAACCAAGGATAACATACTCATTTACTTTGTACTTGTAAATACATAAATATTATATATAAACACCCAGACCATTACAAACAGATATGTTCATGCACACAAATGTTTTTATTGCCCGGGATCAAACTGGGAACCCTTAGTGAAGTAGCCGACTCCTCAACCATTACACCAAAAAGATCATCGATCGGTAAAGGTGTAGGAGTTTATATTTTAACGTATTTATAGCTATGTTTAAGTACCGTTTCATTAAAGTTCCTGCGTAAAGATTTTGCTATACTATAGGCTGTAAATGTCATGGTATAAGACGTCTGCAAGGTATACAAGTGGTATTTAATCGACATTCATAAGTACCTGAAGGCTTTTATTGACCTAATTATAAATAGTTCACTCTTATTTTGTTTTTGAATAAGGAAGGAATGGATGATAGGGTCTGTATAATGCATTGTGATAGGCATATGGTGATGAAGTTATTTGAAAAGTTATTTACGTCTATAGGCCATTATTATATTTTTTTGGAGCTTACTTGTAACGTTAAGGATTTTTTTATTAACCACCAACCACCACTCTTTCGATGAAGCTGTTTAGACAATTTACAGCCAACAGCGGCATACAATAAAGCCAACAGCGGCATACAATAAAGTATTAAAACTTGAAATTGCCAGTCCTCATTTTGTAAGTATTAAAATGTAAGTTAATTTAAAGGTTAACAAGGAATCTAAGAATAGACAGTAAAAAATATCTCCTGAACTTTAAGCTGCTTCAAGAATATTTTCATATTTTCTTCGCCTTTATTAATTTTAAGTTTCCGACTATGTTACGCCTTAACCTATTTATTCTTGGTCATTAAATCACGTTGTTTGCCTGTACCTCCGGAGCACAATACACCCACCATCCCAGATAACGAGATGATTTAAAGGTAATATAATAAAATTTTCCCAGTTTAACGGCTATTAGGTTTTTCCTGAATTGGGCCGGTGTTTATTAATTTTCTTGAGCCGGGATTAGGAGAGCGTATCCATAATTGTCAATCATTTTGCAGTGGGATTATCCTTATTTTATTGCGCCCGACGATCTAAAAAAATGTGTATTCCTAATTATTTTATTTATTTGCGCAAAGTACGATACTGATAATATAAATAGAGGGACATTTGTAATGGTGGTGTATCTTGATATGAGTTGCGCTTTTAACTTTGTGAATCATGACAAGCTTTAAAAAAAAATAGAGTCATATGGTATTAGAGGAAAAGCATACGATTGGATTGAAAGTTACTTGAGAAACAGGAAACAATGTACGGAAGTAACTTAACTGGTACACAAAAGAAAAGTATCACGCGGGTAACATATAGGTCTCAGTCATTAATTAGGTTGTCCAGAGTACCACAGGGAAGCCTGATTGGGCCATCGCTATTTCTCTATATGTAAACAGCCTTCCAAATGCAACAGAACATAAATGTTTGCTTTATGCAGATGATACCACAATTGTTATAAAAAATAAAAATGATAACCTTATGAAACAATCTGCAAACGCAGCTGTACATGATATAATAGGTTGGTTGAATGCAATATAATAGCTTACATGTAAATTTGGGCAAAAGTAAAGTCATGCAATTTTTCTCTTATAATAATAACAAGGCCAAATTAAAAATCCAGGATAAAAATGTAACCATGGAGGAAGTACATAATTTAAGTTTTTAGGAATATATTTTGACACGCATCTAAACTGGAAAGAGCATATTATCAGTGTGTGTAAAAGACTCCAACGTCTTGTTTTTGCTTTAGCCAGGGTTCGACAAACAATTTCAAGTACAGCAGCACTCACTGCATACCATGGCTATGTAGCATCAGTGCTTAGGTACGGGATTGTTCTGTGGGGTAACTCAGTTGAAGTAGAAAGAGCGTTTAAAATACAGAAAGGTGTATTAGAGCATTGGGTAATGTATGGTACTTGGATAGTTGCAAACCTCTTTTTAAAAATTTGGCATACTTCCATTACCTTGCATATACATGAGAGAAGTCTGTCATTATGTTAAAACGTTCCCGACATATTACAAAACTAGGGAGGAAACGACAACAAGACATACTAGACAACAGTACAGAGGCTTATTGTATCAACCTCCTTGTCGCTAAGATATCTATAAAAGAAACGCTTATAACATGAGCGTAAAAATTTATAATCGTCTTCCGGCTGAGCTTAGGATACTAAATGGTTCTTTATTTAAAACTCAACCGACGAAGTGGTTAATGGATAAATGCATTTATAGTGTTAAAGAATATATGGATTGCCAATCTTAATTTTATATTTCTTTGAATCAATATTTTAATATTATTATGAAATTGACATAACCATGATGTAATAAAATTGATATATACTGTAATAATAATTATAATTGGGCAATGTTAATGAGAATGATATTTATTGTAATTTTTATTTTTAAAAATCAAATAATTTTTGGGTGTTTTATGTTTGCATGCCTGCGAGCAGGCTAAACACACTGAACCTATGCTTTATAATACCACCATTATGTACTGTGTTTAAGCAAATAAAAGGTTTTTGACTTTTTTTTACGGTGAAAAATTTATGCGTTATAATCGGGCCGCTAAGTAAAGCCCGATTTGACATAATTACGTCATAACTAAATTATTATTTTTTATTTGAAATCGAAGAGTATTTTATTTTCTGATGAATTGATCATTAACAAATAACACGACTTTAAAGCTATTGTGTATAAAGATAAAAACATACCTTAGCCAATCGACGTATAAAAAATACGGACGGATTATCATTAATAGATTAGATGTGTCCGCAAAGTGACAGCTGCTGTCTATGATATAATTTTGACAAATATTTTGTGAGTTTAATTTTTTTTCCATACAAAAACTAGTCGGATTTTGACACGCTTTTGATGTTAGCAAGACTTCGTCCGTATTTTTTTATACGTCCTATTCCATGAAAAGTTCCATTTTGCCGACCTTTCAAAGCTGAAGTGCGGACAGAATTGACCTTTTTCAACATGAGCGAACTTTCTATGAAAACAACGTTCTAAAACGAGTTGACTGAAAAAAGAAAAAGTATTCTACGAACAGGGCTACCAAATTGAAAAAAATAAAGCACCCTCAGGCGACCTGTGTTTGATTTTACTCGAACCGTATGCGCTGTGTAGGTACCTAAAGATAGGTACTTTTCGTACAGCAGGATTCGCTCGAAATATTGTGAGAGCGCAATGGAAAATCGCTAGCGCGAAAAGTGGGTTGGATCGGATCGGTCTTTACATGTTACATTTCGGAAAGTGTTCGTTGTGATTGCACAATTTAATTCCTCCAGCACCATTTCACCATCGGCAGCTTCCCGTAGGGAGAAGTAGAACCTCTTTGTTATCGTTATACCATCTATTTGCACAAAAAAACTTGGTTCTTCCTTCATCGTCCGATCTGCAAGGCAGTGAAATGACCTTTCTACGTCTGTGTTTCCTATACTATTCAACCTATCGCAGCCCACTGCTGGACATTGGTCTCCCCCATTTTGCGCCAGATATCCCGTTCCACCGCTTTTCTCATCCAGCCTCTGTGTTTCCTGATACGTACAATTAATAATGATGATGATCCCAGTTCTCCGTTTTACTCACTAGTAATGTACAACGTGCAACCTTATCGGCTCTGCCACATTCCTACATGACGGGTCCACTGCCACTCCAACTTGCTGATCCGGCGAGAATGTGGGTAGCATTTGTTATTTTTTATAAATTGCTACATTTTATTTGATGCTATACTATATTTGATAGCTCGTTTTATTGCCCGTTGAGTAACTTGGACTCACAACGTTAAGAGTTAATAAAAAGACTTAAATATAATACCCCGGTCGGCAGCCCTAACCACAACTCCGAAACTTTGTAACGGTTGTCGATTGGGCTCTGTCCAGCGTTAATTCTTCTAAAACTCGCCGAAACCTCTAGAACAAAAGTTTCACTGGCTTTTCTTAATATTTTTAATTAAATTACAACTTTATCTTTTGTTCCAGGTAATTCTCTAGCCGTTTTAAAAAGGCGACGAAATTAAAGGTTGCTGGTTAAATGTGTTGTAAGTATGAAGATAGGATGGCACCATTAACACTTTAATGTAATTTATTGTATTTTAGTTTCATCATCATCAGCTAATTTTATTTGTATTTTAGTTTGTGATATCACAAATATAAGCCATTTCTTAAAATCAAGAATAAAAAAATACACTTACAACAATACTTATTGAATAAAAAAAGTCAATGAAAAATATATTACAACCTAAACACATAAAATTGTGTAAAATTCTAAAATTGTTTGTGATTATATCATCAATGTTTTTTTTTTATGGAAACCTTTCCAGTTTGATTGCACCATAATATTGATTTAATTCTTATATTTTACTGAGATGAGCATTGGTGGGGTCAACAATTATGTTTTAGCGTAGCTTTATATTACTAATACTAATAACAATATAACTTTTTTGACATTCATATATTAATTTAAAGTAAACAAACGTCCATAAGACGAATCAACAATGTAGGACTATTGTGAAAAAAGGGCGTTCTCTGGTCCCGGAATCAATGCTTGGTGAAACAGAAACGCATACCACTGACATCTGATCTTTAGTATACTTTCCAAGTTTGGTTGCAAGTTATCTCGTTTGTATCTCGAAGGTAAAAGCGGGAATAATTGAATGTCACTTGCAAATACCGGATTAAGTCAGTTTGACCTTGGCTCTACATAAAACTATAAAGCTCCGATAAACTATGTGATATGTAGGTAATACTTTTATTATTAATGTAGATTTTAATATTAAAAAGTATGAAATCAGACCTGATAGATATTCCAAAAAATAGTCTACCATGGAGTTAAAGTCAAACACACTTATAAAGGGCCGGCAACGCATTTGTGGGACCTGATGTTCACAAATCGCAAATGTTCATGAGCGGCGGTGTCACTTACCATCAGGTAAACCGTATGCTCGTTTGTCTCCTGTTCAATAAAGGTTTTTTACTTGTTGCGTAAAATAAACACCTGTAAATTATTCATACATTCATCTATGTATATGAGTACCTACATCTATCACCACGGGGTCTGGGTGTTCAACAGATGTGCGCTAGTGGCCAAGATGATTTTACTGTCAAGAAATTAGGTCTAAATAAAAACTTATGAAATTTTACTCACATTAGAAAAGTTTCGCCACTTGAGGAAGGTTACGTTATCCGTAATACTTATGTTCAGATAATACCGTTTTACATAAAATGCTCTCACCTGTCAGTTAATTGTATCTAGGAGAAGTGGGTCATTACTTCTTTAGCTTATTACTATTTAAAAATATCCAGAACATTTTAACAAATCCGGAACATGCTTTGCTCGAACCGGGATGTGATATCAAGGCTAACCAGTAAACCCACTCAGCCGCGAGGGCGTTAACATTTAAACAGATGTTTTTTAGATAAGTGTTAGCATTAAGTAAATGAGGTTACTTTTAAGAAATTAAGTAAGTCCTGAATATATTGAGACTCCTAACATGCCGCAGAATTGATGTTTTTCATGATGAACAAAATACATGGGGTATAGATATTAACGATACCTAATATATTGTTGATCCTGTATTATATACGATAACGTTCCGATATTATTGCACTTCAAAGGTTTATTTATTTTCAAGACACATGGCAATGATCTCCTTCCGACGTACCCAATTAACAATACTAAATTAAGATTCTTTACAAAAATATTATACTTAAGGTCCATAAAGTGCACAGACGAATGTAAAAAGTATTAAATACCTTCACTTTAAACAACTCATCACCCACACTTCTTATCTAATACACCACTTAACTAATTTACAAGCAACTAATGGAAATAAATATTTATCTGTTCGCTATTTACTTAAATATTCTTAAAACCTAAATGAATTAAACGGCTCTCAATGTTTAACTGGCAGCTTCTATTGTCCGGTAACGGCATATTTTTAGGAGTTTATATGAAATCACGTCATTCAAAATCCGCGCTCGGTTTCATACACCAGTGGATTTGGGGGTTCTCATATAACTCACACATTCTCCATGGATGCACATCGAAAAGTTCGCCATGTGTAAAAATGTATGGAACCGCTGCGGCGGAATTCGTCGACGGATGAAGCTTTAGAAATCAAATCATTTCAATTTTTTTTTAAATCACTGCTGTATCTCCTTTGCTTTCGAATTTCTTTTTAATCTTTTTAGTTTTTACATCTGTTGAATATTTAATAAAAATCTTGGAACATTAAGCACTAACCCAAAAAATATTAACATTGACGCTGTACTTTCGTCTATACTAACCTAAACTTCAAATTCAAAATTCTATGATTCGTATAGAAGATCAATAAAGTTGAGGTTAAATCTTGAGCTTAGGGCGTAAACACATCGCATGCATGAGTATGTAAGTTTTTGCGGCTAATGCCCCCATTAAATGCTCCATTGTTTTGACGTCGTGTACACTTGACCTAATAGCAACGATTGCGAGCGTGAATCGCGCCCTTGGCTTCCACCGTACAATATTGGCCCAGTTTTTTTCAGTAGTCTTTTGTCTTTTTTCACACAATATTTCCCGTTGTAATCCCTACAAGTGAGTGTTATTTGCCTTTCCGGATAACCCTCAACTTGGATTGTTTGATTTGTCGTGACATTACTCTTGAGGAAATCAGGTATTGTGCTGGCTTGTTTACTGGTAAATACTTATTTACACATACACATTTTTACTATTGGGTTGTTTTGTCTGAGTATGTATTTGTATAATCTTTTTTATTTATTTTTTATGAAAAAAAAACACTTAAAACAGCAAAAACAGAGAAGAGTCTTCAGCCGACGTTAGGTAACTATAGATAATGTCATATATTTTATGTACCTAAGTAATTTTTTTTCTGCGTCAACAATCAAAGATGTCTAAATAACATTAAATTGGAATTTGTTTACAAGTGCCCGATCTCTGTGATAGGGCCTGTTGCTTGTCGAATTAACCGGTTTACTTAGGTTGTAATAATGTTCTTTAAAGTTTCGCGTTCTTTTATAATATAAACCGGTATTACCGCTAAGTCTTAACCAGTTCCGTACCTTGGCGGGAACTTACCCTTGGCGTAGAAATTCATAAAAAATGGAACCAACGTGAACGTGTACGAGTAAGTCCGCAAGCCTTTGACGCCAACTCATAATTATTTTGATACCTATAATAAAATAAAATGTTCATTAAAAAAGCGATATAGAAAGAAGAAAGATAGATTCCGCGGATTTTTCTCTTGTTAATAATTCTAATTGCTAAATTACATTAATTTAAAACATCACCGTGGCAAAAATGTCTTATAAGTTATAACAATATTCTCATTAGTGTCAATCACCTATTGAAGTGCGCTCTACGGTTTATTCAACACTTCACTGTCCGCCATTTAATTGTCATGAACGTTTAGTACCTATGGCTCGAATTAGTCTAATTCGAATCAATTGGTCTTGCATTGTTCGTGACCTAAATAGCCAGGATATGCCTAATTGCCACCACATTTGATACCTGCAGATGTTATTAATGGCGTCCCAATCGGTTGATTAGTTTACGCAATTATGTCTGGCATTGACAGGTATTCGGATTGGACAGAATTAATGGGTATTGCTTTGCTCTGGTGACCTGTTAGCATTGGCAGGCCCAGTTCGGGAACTTTGGTGAGTTGAGCGGTAGTAATGGACTGTAATATGTTCCTGAAACCGGGTAGCTATCGAAGTCTAAAACTGAACAACCGTAATTCGAATTACCAAAAATAGTATCATACAAATCTTTTGTTTATTAAACTATACTTGTAAGGATCTCCTATATACAACAGTGTATACAAGATAACCCATATATTTCGAGTATAATTATAACTTACAGAATTGATATCACAAATAACAACATAATATGCATAGGCATGTCTTATTAATTAATTTTTAACAACATGACATTGTTATCCTCATTTTGCGTTTTATAAAGTCTTAATAGCTTTTCTAATTCATCTGACTGCTTAAAACTGTCCATCCTGTCCATTCTAGTGGTCATTAGTTTTACCTATGAACATGTAGAATGACTCTTTGCTTCCAACTTTTTGTTTTCTAACACCAGAAATTCTAGTTTCGGATTTGCAGGCGCTTCTCTAATTATCCGATTTGTTCCTTTTGATCGCGCTACGAGAAATTCTAACATACATTTGCAGGAAATGAAAAAGCGCTAACAAGCGAACTTAAGCGCCGGCGTCAAAAGAATTAACACAACAGTACAGTTCACGGGTTCGTGTAATAGGAGATATTGGATCAAAGAAAATACCAGCATTGTATTTTAATTTTTTCATGAAAATAGAAAAATTCATTATTTAGTTTTATATATTCAGATATTATAACAGAACTCGAAATTGTAATACAAATATTGTTTTCAACTTTTTATATAGACCTGTTCTAAGGTTCGTGGTGTTTTAAAATTTGCTTTCCGATATTTATATATTGCAAATTTACAAAAAAAAACAATTCAAGCAACAAATATAGCAAATATAAAAGTCAAAGATGGTGATATTAATCAAGTAGATGTAGAATAATATCTGTAAAACAATAAATGCTTAGTTACTCGCAAAACCTTCCAAATCTCGTCACCAAAGCTAAACTAATATTCTAAGGAACCTGTATAGTACAATGTGGAACAGTCTCTAATGGTCAAACTTGTACAATCAAGCAATACAAATGAAAGTTGCATCAGGTCAGCTCACGAGAGTGCCGCAGGAATTATAAACAAGAGAATGGAACAGAAACTTGATGTTGCCAACTCGCATGAGGCAACAAACTATGAATGTTGCTCGATGTTCCCGGCGCATTGTTAGGCGGTCTTTGATCTTGTGTTGATTGATTTAGTAATTTGATACCAAAACATTAAGCTGGTAACAATAAAACATATTTATCAGCGCTTTTAAATGATACCTGAATGAATACAAATTGGGTATTTGACACCACTAATCGTTGACGCACTTTTTATGAACTGTCAAAAAGGAACATTTCCATATATTTTGTACGAGAGTACGAAATAACAGCATAAGTGTATTTATCATTTATAACTTTAAATAAAATATCACTATTTGATTGATTCCAATTGAGGCTTTGTAAGTTTATTATTTTTTCTTTTGAGTTACATACCTACTTTCCTGAAAATATTGTCCCCTCTAAAAATATTTTAACATTTGCCCAATGTTGTCCATGTTTTCATTTAATTCGTGTGATACAAAGCGCAGTTCAGTTTTGCCAAAAAATCATGTTATTTTTAAGAAAAAAATTGTCTGTAATTAATATGTAAATATATATAGTATGCTTTGCTTGGTTTAATTTGTGTTTTATTTTTAATTTAACTTCTAACCATAGTACATATATTGGTACAAATTGTATTTTTTTTTGTGTCTGACTTCGTTTCTAATTCGATGCTGAATTACATGTGTATAAGTATATTTTTTTGTTCCATTCACTAAATTCAAGTAATTATTATTATCCGTTGTACGTTTATTCATTAGATACAATTGGTAAGTGATATATTTATTTCAATATGCATCCTATGTTTTATGCATATTTTCTCTCATTCTCATTATGTACGCACATATAAATACATACTGTATATTTGCGTAGTACGTAAAATTTGTTATTTTTGTATATGTAACTCTTTGTTTCATGTCTCTTATCTAGAATAAGTAAAAATAGTAATAATTAATCATGTAACTTTAAAATGTTTACAATAAGTGCAAGTCTAGGCTGCTCTTGTGTAACCACAAAAGCAGCCTAGACAGATTTTCTTTAAGTGGCAGCGGAGAACTGAGAGAGCACAACACACGGTAATTCCCAAGAGAGCCCTTCGTCTACGAGAGTCGTTAGGGGGCTTGGAACACCTGATTTTTTAATTTGAAAAGCTGTCGCCTTTTGTGTGTGAAGTCAAGTCGTCTGGTCTTTCACACTGTATCATATTTGTTTCGAAGAGTTTCTTTTTATCACTGCTACGAGGCAAAATTTTTATCGTTTAATAATTTCCAGACTTAGGTAAATGCGGTCAGAATCGCTTTAACATATTTCAAAGAATTGCTCGGGCCTTTTATCTTTTTTTCTATCTCAAAGGTTTCGTTTTGGTGCGTCTTGTTAAGGTCAAATATTTCATTAAAGTATTTATTGTTAAAGATGCTTTTGTCCGATTTTCTGATATTACGAAAATACTTAATTAAATATTGATTTTTTTTAGGTGCCTCAGCTATTTTTAATTTTGTTTGAATACATACTGTCAAGTGTAACTTTTAAAATTTATATTAGTAATGACTTCTTAGACCAATAATATTCTGTATATATAAAGGTAGATACGACATCGGTGCCTCAAAAACATACCGCCGAAGAGAGTACAGTTTGTACTTTTTTGTTTAGGTAAATGTGTTCGAAATTCGAAATATGTGTATGTGTACTGTCACTGGATTCGGAACACTTTTTTCGATTCTTTTGTGAGCATATCACGAATCCATACTTTTTTAGATCATTGTCTTAGACGAATATTGATTGATTGATTCAGTTGTGTCTTTACACTTATGTAGATAGAGCTATTAAGTCTTTTGATAATTATTGAGTTCGATGTAGCTTTTCGTACTGCTTTCATGGAACATTTGATATATGTTTGTGGCGCAATGACTTTTATGTAAGACAAATTTATACCACTATATATCTCTAAGTATTTTATACTCAAAGTTAGTATTCACGAGTACGTCACAGTATAGTTCAATAGAAAACGGAATCTGCATTAAATCGAATAAGACGTTACTTGAAGATTTATGCTCTTAAGGACGATATATTTATCACACTAAAGCAGGTACTTATCCGCACTTGTCTATAAATTTTGTCATTGGGACCTTATATATGAGGCGGTATGTATTGAATATTCAATGTTACCGAATAAAGCTTTAAGTTATCCATTAAGTCGAAAGTGATATTTGTATGTATTAGAATGGCAGAGCTTCGACCTTACAACATAGCTTTTAGAAGATTGGTACAGCCCACAGGAAACATGAAGCAATCTGCATGCAATAATATCATGATTAAAGTTTTGAAAGAAGGAACTGTCTTGGCATCCATGGAATCATTTGAGCAAGCTACCAGCGGGCACAGTGAGGATTGTGCTAACGACTACCATCCTTAGATAGTAGACGTGCCTTCCGAAGCATGAAGGATTCGAGATACTATTTTTTGGTCACCAATCCGACGACCGATCACTGCAATTGTCGATCGTCAACCGACGGACTAGCCGCAACGCCATCGCATATTAATTAGAAAATCAATTATCCCACCAAAAACATTCTGTAAAAAATCTAGCCTAGACTTGGCTAGATTTTTTACAGAATGTTTTTGGTGGGATTTTACTTCTTTTTGTAGAAACTTGAAAGGAATATTAGACGACCCATTGGGTGTAATGGTTGAAACGTCGGCTACTACACCAAGGGTTCCGGGTTCGATCCCCGGGCAGTACCTACAAATATTTGTGTGCACCAACATGTCTGTTTGTATTGGTCTAGCGCGCTCGACTTGGCGGGAGCACTACCGTGCCCCCCGATTTTTGACATCGGATGAAGCGACCCATGTTAAATATATATTGTTTAAAGGCGGTATGTCAATCTCTTATAGTTTGGCTGGGCTCTTTTGTTATCTAAGCAGGGTCACCAGGTACTCAAGATCTTCGATTATCCAAGTTATTATAGTTTTCCCTTTATGTAACCATTAAACCCTGACTCTGTACCAAATTTCAGCTCTGTGAGTTAATGGGAAGTACTAGTTCTATTTTGATGATTTTGTTATCTAAGCAGAGTCACCAGGTACTCCAGATCTTCGATTTTCGAAGTTTTCATAGTTTTCCCTTTATGTACCCCATTAAACCCTAACTCTGTACCGAATTTCAGCTTTCTGAGTTAATGGGAAGTACTAGTTCTATTTTGATGATCATGAGTGAGTGAGTGAGTGTCTGTCGAAAATGCGAAACTTTGCTTTCGCTTAACGTCGGAACTAAATGACCTACAGACTTGAAATTTTGGATTTAAAGTAACTTATTATATCTTACTAGATGACGAAAATTTCAGCGCTCTGGTATTATCCAAAGGTTCTCAAATCGAGGCCTGAAAATACGGCGAAATGGTTCCTGTAAAGGATGATACGGCAGTTTGTTTCGCGCTCGACTTGGCGGGGGCACTGCCGTGCCCCCAGATATATCTACATATTATATACTTTAGTTAGTATGTCAGAACTAAGACGAGGGTAGTCATGTTCCTTACTTAAAGAAACTTTCCATGCATAATGTGTCTTAAATAGTTGTCATTAGGCGTAAGTTTACATACGAAATATAATGACGTCACGGCGTGGCGTACAGCTGATGCGTGTTTTATGTTCTGGTACTCGGCGCGTTCGAACTTTGAATTCCCCGGGATTTATTAGTTTTTCCCGGAAAAAGGTACGTGTGTACTTAGATCTACGGAAACATTATTGTTATTCCCCATTACACCTATGTTCCGCCTATAATTTGTAACCCATTTAATAACTATTCAACGACGATTGGTCAAAATTATCATTTTATCTTCTGATTCTTGTTATAATATATTTTTGAAGTGTAAGCAATTGTATTGTTACAATCGCTCCCAGAAGTGATATAGGTTTGCACTTATGGAAAAACCAAAGTCTTTTATTGTCTGGCGCAAAAGGAGGATGAATGTCTTGACGTTGGAATTAATAAGAGCTATAGATCACTTGTGTAATTTCATCACCATTAACAGCCTTTAACGTTCCTCTGTCGGGTGCAGACCAATGCGGTTAATGCGGATTCCCATATTAATATAGTATTTAAGCCTGACGCGTTATCTGAAGTACAGAATCAATCATCAATGCCCTAAACTGAGAAAAATCAGTTTGCCTCCTGCCTGCGAAATACCTGTATTTTTATACGTGTTTTAGACTCAAGATAATCGCTGATTCTGGTGTTAACCAGTCATATAAAAGTAAAATGGTATCCGTAACCAAAAGTGAAATTAAATCCGCGTAATCCCAAAGTTTCCGGGCGTTTTTCACGGCATCGTTTCACCGAAAACTCAGAAATATAAGAACAAAGTTGGCAATTCCACCGATTTTGCAGAAGAAATAAGTATTTCCTTTAAAGTGTAAAGGAAAAGGAACGAGTTGAGAACGTGATCGATCCGGCGACTCCGACGAGCGAGCTCTCATAGGCGCTACCGAGAACTAAGGCTCTTTTCACACATTACAGGTATATTAATTGCTGCAATTGAAATAAATGATATACTCATTAGTGAAAAGTTGCTATTAAAAACATATTAGGGTCTAAATTTATAAATACCATATTAAAATATTGATAGTATTGCAATCCTTTGACAGGAATAATTAGCACCTGAATCAAAATTTTGTTACTAAACAGAACACATTTTTAAACGAATAGGTACAATAAGTTCATCAAAATAAAAATTAAATTAAATATTTTTTTTAAATTTAGCATTATAGTGGACTTTGCATGCTATGGCAACTATAAAAACTATGAATATAAAGTAGGCGACAGAAGAGGAAGACAAAACAAATCTCTTTTTCGTATATTGGTACTTTGTTAATTTAAATGATTTTTGTGTATTGTGTTTTCATTATATATTATTTAAGCTTAAACTTAATGGATTTATAATTTGACTTTGATCGATTTGTGATATATGTATTTGTAATTTAGTGTTCCATTGTACACATTAATTGCAGTAAGAAACAAAACACATGCCTTCTGAGTGATGGGCTCAACAACCTTTTGATACAAAATAATTGTATTACTATCTATTTTATAGATATGAATTGGTTTACGTTGACAGTAGGTACATGTGGCGGTATCACCCAGCCGGTGAGCGAAATAGTGTTCCCGACCCCAAAATTAAATAAAAAAGTAGTCTTTGACGACCCTTTGCACTGAAGACTCGCTACAAAGGGAGTCTGTGGGTGGATAGATTGAGTTTGAACCTACTACGATGTCTCAATGGTGTAATAATCCTTCGAAGCAGGAAAGACTTCTAATATTATGTTTCATTTACTTACGTATCTGCCAAAGTAACTTAATTGCGGTCATTGACGACCCATTGTGTGTGTACCTACATGTCTATTGTATTGGTCTGGGTGTTTCTATGTATGATAATAGTAAGTACTAAGTCCTTATAAAGCATACACATTTACAGGTTTAACCCTTACCTTTAGTCCCTAATCTAAGTCAGCCTGTGTTTTAGGAACTACCATGTGTGTAATTTACAAAAAAAGGATAAAAATATGTTTACCCGTTGTTTGATACACATTTTATAAGCTTTACGCTTAACTTGGGGCTAGATGACGCTGTGTCAGTGGATATTTTTTTATTTTATCTTATATAACTTTACCAGAAGATTCACTGTGACATCGCCCTAACTAACCTAGGTACATTTTCCGTTGCTCCTAGTTATTTCCTGTCACTGCATCGGAAATAAAGGTGGGAACGGTAGCGAATGGTATTTCGTGATAATATCGTCGATTGCAGCGCTAAACCGACGCGCGTTACTACAGCTGATTGCGAGTAACATTTCGTCGTTTTGAATCGTTTCAATTCTTTTTCTTAATATATTTTATTAAACAAATGAATATCCACTGACATTCACACAGTGCCACCTAGCCCCAAGTTAAGCGTGAAGCTTTTATTACGGGTACTAAACAACTGATAAACGTACTAATTTAATTTCAATTTATATATACATACATTTTATATATAGAAAACACCCAGACCAATACAAAGACATGTTCATGCACACAAATGTTTGTACTGCCTGGGGATCGAACCCAGAACCTTTGGTGTAGTAGCCAACGTCTCAAACATTACACCAAATGAGTCGTCAAATTTATTATTGTACTTTCACATAACTTGTTAATATATTTTTAACCTGACAATTACATTACTAATAATTTAAAAAATATATATATTAAAGTTTGGTTAACATCATCATCTTCTACACCTCTAAAAGTTTTAAATTAAATTGTATTTATTACTATCCCCTTCTTAAACATAAATAAAATAATTACAGGTTAAAAATTTTACGTTATTATTTTTACGTCATCGTCTCACCGGCTACTATGAAACCATTAGGTCGTCCCAATAAGTCGACTACTATATTTTAATGTTAACTAGCGACCCGCCCCGGTTTCGCACAGGTGCAAGATGTTACTCGTAATAGGCACGCTCCGCCCCTCTATTTTCAAATATGTAACATCTTCGAAAATATTAATTCAAATCATATGATGAATTTTATTTTACATTAAATCCTTCTCTTCGATCACTTTTTTAAAAATAACGCATCAAATTCCGTTGCGTATTTATAAAAATTTTGGCATACAAAAGGATTTAGGGACACCGCAAGCGATTTTGTTTTATACTATGAAGTTCAAACATAATTTGTTTTGAATAAATGACGTTACAGGGGAGAAAATTGATTACTTAAAATAACAAGCAAACTTTAATGACTGTTATTTAAGACAGGTCTTTGTACTTCGTTTATACAATTCTCTAATGAATCTATACACCTGACAATACCTTCGAAAGCCAATCAACGAACCTATTCGTCAAGTTTAAAACTTGAACAACATAAACAATAGATTCCAAATATTGTGTAATTATTCTCGGAAAGTTATAGCTGTTTAGATCATCATAACTTAGTTAAGTGTTTATTTGTGTTCAATATAAACTTGCCGCGAAATGTCTTTGTTCAAAACGCCGAGATTTGGGATGTCTCCAACGTAATTTGTTGAATTACTCGAGCAAAGAATATTCAAATTTATTGATAAAATATCACTAAAGGGTATCGTGTTAGAGATAAAACTTACCAATGTTTATATTATGTGCTTTTGAAACAACACAACAGTAAACAAGACTAGACCATTTAAAAAATGGCGATTTAGTACAACTTCATTGCACGTATATATTTATATTATGTATAGGTACACTTTCCAAAGTAATATTATAAAAAAATATCATATTAGATGAATGAATGTAATAAACATAAACCTTTGGCATGAACGGATAGTTTGCAATCAATATTTATTTTAATTGGTTTCCGCGATTTTATATGAGCGTTCTTAAAGAAGGATGATTCGCACATTCCATCCTAAGGGTACCTACCCGGCTTGGAATCCGAACCCTCCCCTTGCAAGGGGGTGAACTATCGTCGTATAATTACATCGAATTTCGGACCACGCGCCGTTGAAGATTTATGTCGCCAAGGTACGTTTCCCTTTAAAATAATTTGTCTTAAACTTGCGTTTGTTTTCACAAGAGCTATTTTATTTATTGACGGGACGCCGACTATAGATAGAGTTAGAAGTACTACATTTTATATAGGTATATATATATTAATTAATTTAATTTATTTATTCATTCATTCACAATGTAAACTTACAGCATATATATGGCATTATACATTATTATTGCATATATTCATACCAAATGACTATGAGTACCTATATAATACTAACTAACTACGTATTATTTATTTATCTGCTTACTTTTGAAAAGGTTTCACACGACTAATTTTAAATGAGAAATGGACCACTTATAATGACCAGAAAGCACAGTCAGCCCTGACAAACACCATAGGTACTGCAGTGGTAGTGGAATTAGATCGTAATAAGTATGTGACATTACAAACATAAGTGCGCGGTTTT
>PQWD01007448.1:146263-170613 GCA_019425675.1 Leucinodes orbonalis
CGGTTTGAAGAAAATATTGAATCAAAATGTACAATGATTTACGTGTGTAGAATACATTGCAGTCCTTTTAACCGAGATATAGCATGAGAAGAGATCACTTGTAAGAAATCGTGTAACAGAATATTATAAACCCAACTTTTACTTTAATTTAATCATTGTATATCCGCTACTGAAAACTTAACAACATTATTTTAATATCATCTATTTATTTTATTGTAATAATGTTAAAAAAAAAGAAGTTCATTGCGGCTATAGGTATGCACCACACGCACATAATGTGGAAATCAGGTGATAACCCACCAGCAGCGTGGGTGACTACCATCTTAAAGTATTAGTCGTAATCAAAACTACAGAAATGCTTCTCGTAGCTTAGAGAAATATTTTAAAGATATATTTCGGTGACCCATCTGATGGCAGTCCATTGTGATAGATGTCACTTGCACAATCGGGAATCAAATCCGCTTTTGCTTGATATTTGTTAATTCTTATTCTATAAGAGCCCTATTTTATAATACCATATTGATCATTCCATCACCATTTTGTCTTATTTTATATTTGTTTGCTGTCATCTCTCGTCGATCATATTTCTTTTCGATAATTCGAAGACCCATACGACAGAAAAAAAAGTAAACTATACTAATAAGTAAATAAAGTAAGTAAGTAAAGTAAAGTATAATATATTTAGTATAGTATAATGTTTAGATAGTAGTATATATTGTTCTTAAAATTGTCACTGACGATGTCCGAAAGAGCCCTGATTTTTTTTGTCATTAATAGATGAAAGAATCATCCAATTTTAAGGACGAAAATGAAAGGAAAATAAGGCTTATATCAGTAGAGAATAGAGCTCGTTGATGGAACCTAGACGACTCATACCGATTTTACCACCTAGTATAATGTAGGACTAGATGGCAAAAATTTGAATGGTTGAATGGTTAATATTGATTTATTTTATCCTGTTTTTATGTGGTATATGTCCCGAGCTATAGGGTGGGACTGCCAGAATTAGTCTACTCTTTATCCACTCACTCGGAGTGCCTAGTCTTGATATATTCATACGTTTAAAAAGGTCCACACACACACAAACAGAAATCGGAAATAATCCTCAATTTGCAACTAATGTCTTACAAAATCATCAACTCACGATTCATTAAAAACAAAGGTGCTTGTTTTATGTAAATTGCTATTTGCTACTTTAATACCTTAAGACAAGGAAGACATTCATTTGCCAAATCCTGCCTACTCTACAATTGTCTTTTGTGTGTAACAATGAAGTGGCCTCGAATAAGTTCGATTGGATTAAGCAAATAGCCACGCACAAACCTCTAATTCCTTTGGTTTAATGTTCAAGTCCAATTCAAATTCGCCACAAGTAGGGTGTCGTCCCTTCGTTGAAGCCTGGTCTTTGAATCAGCACCTTCGGGTTACTCTTCAAAGGCGTAATGACGGTGCCCACTCACTTACTTGAGGCAGAAAGGCCCACTTGGCATTAATTACTCATGTAGGATGAGTGAACAATTGAAAAAATACAAGTGCTTAAATTAATTAATAACTTAATTTAGTCGGCTTTCATGAAACAAAATAATTATATGTCAATAATTCATCTTGACCTTGTCCCTTTGGAGTCTAGTATGTCTGACCTAAACAGAAGTTCGCAATTTAGGGACATAATATACCGACACACACACACCCAAGTATTGATATACAAAAATCAAGTACATGTGTGTTAGGTTGTTTGTTTACCTTACCTATTTCTCGCGTTGTAACAGTTACGCTGAATCATTGAATTATTGGCAAGATGGCATGCGGGTGGTTACTTTGTTGTTTGCTTTTTGTATACTTGTTTCATTAAATCATATTTAACGCATTTTTATGAATGTATAATTACCCGACCAACAATGTATAATTAACCATCCAACTTGGCCGGCATAACTTCGAGAGGGTGGCTAGTAGGAGGATTCAGTTGGGCTGGGCGGCATTCGGTAAGCTGCGTCATGTCCTAACGTCAACTATTCCGCAATGCTTAAAGACGAAAGTCTTTGAGCAATGCGTCCTACCCGTACTAACATACGCAGCTGAGACATGGACACTGACTGCGGGATTGGTTTATAAGTTCAAAGTTACTCAACGCGCAATGGAGCGAGCTATGCTTGGATTCACTCTTAGGAATAAGATTAGCAATGATTTAATTCGTAAGAGAACTAAAGTTACCGACATAGCCTGCCGGATCAGCAAGTTGAAGTGGCAGTGGGCTGGTCACGTATGTGGCAGAACCGATGGCCGTTGGAGCAGACGAGTTCTAGAGTGGAGACCGCGTCTTGGCAAGCGTAGCGTAGGACGCCCTCCGGCCTGATGGACCGACGACTTGCGAAAGGTCGCTGGTGGAAGCTGGATGAGAAAGGCGGAGGACCGGGATGTCTGGCGCAAAATGGGGGAGACCTATGTCCAGTAGTGGACTGCAATAGGTTGAAGAGAGAGAGAGATAATTACCCAACTGCCAAATAAGGTTTTTTTCCAAATCCTTCACTTGATATTGACAGAACATTTGGGACTTCTCCGGGCGACAGTAACCACTACTTATGTCTTTAGATGGATACCTTTTTACATAACTAAAAACAAAAAAGAGGTATTTACAAATACCGTAATAGGCGGTTCGAATTTAAATTTCGAATTATTTTTTATTAATCTTGTTACGAAATTTATACAAAACAACGTGTAGAATTCGTAACGAGATTAAAAACACAAGTTTGAGTTATGTATGAACAACAGATGTGCTACTTTGTAAGGTAAACAGGAGTGAACAGCTCAGAGATCATCTAAAAAGCGAAAGCAAACAACGCTCATTCGACGTGAGCCATTCCCCCTTTGTTCGGAACTATGTCGACTATTCTTAGGAAAATAAATAAGTTTTATTATTTTATCTGGCACGCTTTAAAGTTATTCATATTTTAATGTGTTTTCGCTGTTCGCGTCTTCGTCAACGAAAACTTTTTCTATACCTAAATCGAAATGTTATGTAATATAGCTTGATATGTAAGGATTTAGCTTTTTCAGCATCAAAGGGGCTTCAATACTTAAATAAAATTGACTCTCAAGTAGCCATAAGATCTTTAAAATTAATTGGTATTTTATTCTTTCGGATGTATCTACTTGGTTTAAATAATGGAGATGAAGTCCTAATTATGTTTATCTATTTACCAAAAAAAAGTTATAAGATCTTTGTTTAAGGTAAAAGATCTTTCCTACGTAAAACCAACTTATACTATTAAAATAGTTTTTTAAATGAAGTATCTTCCTCACGAAACGAAAGCTTTTAATAACATTTACTCGGCGGAATAATAAATCCTTGTTTAAATTTGAAAACTCGTTAATGATCACTATTAACAAACTTGGATACAAATAACGGCCAACTAAAACTTTCAATATCCGCGAATGGAGCTTTTATAAAGCTCAATTTAATCCTTGCTTTGGAACACTATTGAATCTGAGTAGTTCTACTCAATTCAGTAAAAGTTTATCTGCTAAGAATGAAATTAAATACGATAATCCACTTAAAAGTGCTCAAAAGCTAGCTCGATCAGGTTCAGATAAGGGCCCCACAACTTTTATTGAACCTGTGATCGACTGCATACTATATATCTATATAATGTATTTTTAGTATTTGTATTAATTGTAATCTAACGAAATCAGTCTAGTGGTTTGCTGTGTGGCCTTATTATGCTGTCATGTTGGCTTACGTATTCTGTGTAACATGTTTCATTGCCTTGTATTTAATATGTGTCAATCACTTAACCAGTTTATATGTTTCTACTGCAGTGTACGTAAACCATCGCGCGGGCCCTAGGCGGATGGGTTAACTTCTATCATAGTAGCCAGGGGACTCGAGATAGTATTCAGTTTACTGTCACCCATTCAATGCACGTTCATTGTGAAAGCTGCTTTACTTAATTAAAAAACTTGAACGTATACCAATCAGGCTTTTTAAAGTTATATGGGGCAAACAAAGAAACGGCGCGTCTGATGTTAAATGACACGTCCGCCTATGGTATATTTGCAATACTAGAGTGTATAGAAATACGCTCTTCTTTTGATGGCCATATATCAGTTTGTATAATTTATAAGGCATTATTTAAATATATAATTTCGTTCAGGTTCTAAGTTTAGTCTTCTGTGCTCAGATTGAAGCTTACTAGCGCCTTCTTAACTTCTGGGGTCAATAATAAAATATAATTATAGGACTGTAATTTTGTTAACTCTATTTAAGATAAGTTCACTTGAAACAGATTAACTTAAATGTGACTTATGGTTTTGAAGTGTTCTCGAAGTTGCAAAGCAAATTATGTCCCGTCACAGACCCTTGGCTATAGCTCCGACACTATTGTTAGTATATAACTCCAGAAGTCTGTCTAAACATTCTGGTTTATACACAAATATTGGATTTGTGTTTAATAATAAGTTAGTTTTGTCATTACCAATTCTGAGTATTAGGTTCTAAAATTTAATAGTTGTGACAAACATTATTTTGAGGACACGTTAGACACGTTAACTTCGATATAACTTGTAGGTATTTAAATTTTTGTCACCATTAATGAACGATAATAGTACTTATTTTGTCAGGTAATCCATGAATATTGTTTCTCGTTATTGAATTTTTATTCATAATAAAAATATGTTAATTAAAATGTAAAATAATAAATTATTACCATTCATACGAATTTGTATATATTTGCATACAGATATTACATTGGCGAAACGTGTGAATTTATTTTATTGTACCATATTGAACGGTGTTTTATGAAAATGGTCTGTATTTTATGTGCTGTATCGCTTTTTTATTGACTTTGAAGAGGAAGAAGAAGATTAACAAAGCTTCTGTATCTTATGTTTGTCACAAATTTTCAAATTTGTAGAATTAAATCAAATAAATCAATACGTAAAGATAGATCTTTACGTATTGCTTCATTTCATGCAGAAATCGCGTCATCACCTAAACGGGTAAACGGATAAAGATAAAAGATAAATCACAAGATAAAGATCATTTGATTTTCATTGATTCGTAATATAGCAAGGCCTTTTTTACACACAATTATAACAAGTTTTTTTTATATTATTTCACAACTTTTTTGTTTATTTTAGTTTAGATTATACACGCAGCAGCAGTTAAAAAGTTTGACTTATCTTAATTTTTTTACCATTTCCAAAAAAAGAAATAGAAACTTCTTAAGCGAGTCAATAGCTTTTGATAATAGCCTTATCCTGATTAAAGGACCAATTAACCCCGTAAACAACTGAACGTGACTCGTCCCAACCGTTCAGGCCACTAGATCCGAGGGTGAGAGGATACCGAGTGGAACTATTAATTATGCAACGCTTAGTTCAGCGCGACTGTGACCCAATTTGGGTCCTCAGGGAGGAACAGATACGACGGTTTTGTCTGCACCTACTGACTTGTTGCAACGACAATCGGAATAGATTTTTGTTTGTGTAATAAGACAAAAAGAATATGCATTTCTAGGTCCTTAGTTTTTACGTAAACTAAATTTTTAGAATCTGTGTAACTCGCTTTTTAACCCCCGACGCAAAAAGAGGGGTGTTATAAGTTTGACGTGTTTGTCTGTGTGTCTGTCTGTGGCACCATAACTCCCGAACGAGTGGACCGATTTTGATTTAGTTAAAATCTAACTTAACCTTACCTACCTATAAAAAGTATGAAATAAAAATTAAATTAAAAATTTAAAAAACCCCCGACACAAGAACTTAAGTAATTTCCCTTTAAAAAGTAAAAAATAATAAAAGAAACTTAATGTTAAAGTACCTTAGAATCTATTAATGATTCTAAAAAAAAACCTCGCGTTGGGGGACTTTGAATTTTCTACTATTTGATGATTATTATAAGGATAGGTCTCCTCTATGTAGGGCCAGATATGGCGGTTCTTAGCTTTTTCCCAACTAACCCCGTAAACAGCAGAACGTGACCGATCCTAACCGTTCATACGCCACTAGACCCAAGGGTGAAAGGATACCGAGTGGAACTATTGATAATGCAACGCTTTAGTCCAGGGCGCCGTTTCTGATAATTTGTATGCGCCAATAGGATGTTCATTGTCAAAGTAAAAAAACATTTAAATAAATGTAGTAATGTAATAAATAAGGCTTACAAAAAGTACTTAAGAACGTCAAAAAGACTAGACAAAATACAATTAAAAACATTCAACACATTGAACGCCGGGAATCCAGACACAATGGCAAATCTATTGTGTCGGGCTTTTTAAAGGGTCATTGGCGGTTAAAGGGTTAAAAACCAAAGCAAAGCACAAAATATGCATTTTGGTACTTTCGCTTATTGTAGCTATTTTTCTTAGTTTCTTACTTACTCCGATCTATCCTGAGCCACCTAGTTACTAATAATACCTAAGATCCTTCTCGACTCTATCTATCCACCTATATCCAAAACCTACGGGCGTTTCTCGGTTGGTAGAGCCGCCATTATCTTACCTTATCTGAATATTTTTTATGACATAAGTGTACGGGACGGTTAGTGCGCTCACCTGATGTTAAATGATACGCCTGACCATGACAGAAGCAATGTTGAAGGAAATTAATAACAGTTATTAAGTTTTCCGTTAACACTGCTCTGTGCTCGTCACCCGAGACAACAGTTAATAGGTCGCTTATACCCGGTAATTTTACTAGCTACAGTGCTCTCATCCCGAAACACAAGTACAAATACTCCTATTTCGCGGGACGATATCTGGCACTGCGGGTCTACCTACCCAAACGAGTCAGTACTGAGTCTACCACCTATCTCTCTCTCTTCAACCTATCGCAGTCTACAACTGGGCATAGGTCTCCCCCATTTTGCGCCAGACATCCCGGTCCTCCTACCACCTATATTAATAAAATTTGTTTCAACTTCACCAAGAATATGAAGCTGAAACTAAACTTTTTAATATACGAGTAATACTCACATATGTAATACAAGGAAGTAAATCATGGCGGCTAATCTAAAGTGGTAAACATTATGAAGCGTTCAATGAACTAGAATGGAATCCATTAATTATGCAGTCGTCAAGCAATTTGGGTCGCATTGCGGATTCAATCCCACTACCGATGGCTTAACATGTCTTTACTTGGTTGGAGTGCTTATATCGTGTGGGGAATGGGTTTTTTAGTGTGAACTGAATTTAGATTATGTTGCTAAGATTGAAGACGTTTGCAATAGTTACTGTGCTTGGATTCTCTTCTCGATCTTGAATTACAGAATCCAATTTGTAAAATTAACAGTTATGAGAGACCTAGCTTCTGTTGTCCCCGGTGACGGGCGCATGCCAATGCGACGTGATAGAGCGTCGGTGGCTCAGTGGTGTGGACTGTCGCCTTCCTACCGGGAGGGCTGAGGTTCAAATCCCGACACGTACCAATGTATTTTCGAATTTTCGAAAAATATATGTACGTTATCCGACGCTCTTACGGTGAAGGAAAACATCGTGAGGAAACCTTCATGCACGCCTGCGAAACGATTCGAAGGTTGTGTGTGAAGTCGTCCAATCCGCACTGGGCCCGCGTGGACGACTAAGGCCTAATCACCCTATACGGGTAGGCTCGTGCCCCTCGGTGGGGACGTTTAATGAGCTGATGATGTGATTATATAGTGATAACGTAATATCATTAATCTTTTTATTCTGTATTTACGTATAATATCTGTGATGCAATTTTGTATTAAACATTCCTGAACATAGTAGCAAGTTTACAGTTACTACTTTTTAACATACCCAGACAAAATTGCAATCTCACTGCACCATTGTTAGAACTGAACACTTATCTATTTTAGAGTGGAGCGTGATAGGGTGCCAACGGTCGCACTGCAGTCTAATAGGCGGGCGAATGTCCCTCTAAGGCAAATGAAGGAACTTCCGAACTACGCAAGTTCCGAGTTCCAAGACCAGGAATTCTCGTGGCGGGATGGGCAAACTTAAATAGGCTAGTATCGAACTAACCCCGACACCGGTTTGTAATCTGTTCTAGATTCGAAAGTATAAATTCGCTTTATAGTAACTTAAAACGCTTAACTAAATTACGGTAGTAACTTTTTAAACACAAATCTTCCATCAATATTGGTCGGGAACAATTACAGATTTATGTACTAAAATATATTTTACAACATGATTTTTAATAAACATAATTACAAATTTATTTTTATTATTTTTGTATTCAGTGAATGATTTCTAAACTACTCGTATATGCCCTAGTCTGTTAAGGCGTATGACAATGGATTAAAATCTGTAGTAATATTATAAAGCTGAAGAGTTTGTTTGAACGCACTAATCTCAGAAACTACTGGTTCTATTTGAAAAATTCTTTCAGTGTTAGATAGCTTATTTATCGAGGAAGGCTATAAGCTATATATCATCACTCTACGAGCAATAGAAGCAGAGCAGCAATGAAGAATGTTTCAAAATCGGGGGGATTTTTCCATACTTGGAGCTTCCGCTGCGTACGCTGCGTAAACGGTTAAAGTTTTGCAAAATGCATGTATGAGGATATTGTTCCCCTTTTAAAGGTCTATAAAAAAATCCGCCACAGCATATGTCTTTTAAGGTAGCTCCCTTAACATATTTATTTAAAAAAAGGCATCATTTTTGAAGGAGTTTTCATTAATATGATAATAATTCTTATCCAAATAAATACTTTATTTATCACAAATATTTCATTTTAAACAAAATTTCCCTTTACATCATTCAACTTAAATTAATATCTTATGAGATATCGCAGTTTTAACTCACCTATATAAACGAAGTAGCGGGTTAAAGAGCTAGTTAGGCCAAAGTAACTATTCCATGCAGGACGAAGTCGCACGCAGAAGCTAGTATTTAATAAGTTTTTATCCGTAACAATATAGTTAATAAAATGCTTATCATAAATTAATGCTGAGAAGACAAATGTCAATATCTCTTCTTAGACATGTTTGTGTGAAGTTATTTTGAAGTAAAGGTTGAACGGATTTCTGGATCAAAGAAGTGTCGATTTACTGTTAATATTTTGTGTTGTGAGTTCACGAATTACGCAGTTGAAAATTTGCTTGATTAAATGAATAACGGTTCCGCTAATTTGGGAGCGTTAATTAGCAAGTGATTAAAGCAGCTTAAGCCTTATTAATGCAAATGAGTTATACATTTTAATTGAGACCCCTTGAAGTTGTCGTTGCTTTCAAAACAAACAAACTGAGCTCAGTTAATAGCCAATTTGGTTGTTTTTCATATCATTATGTTATATATTATTATATAAGATATTATGTATAATGGAACAGTGTAAGTGTTCATCTAATAGCTTTGGCTTCATAAGTTAAAAGTCATGTCCGAAGTGTTCATAAAAAATGAGTGTTTCGGTATCCTACTTTCGGGCACTGCAGCTACTTGAAATGTTAAGATGATGTGAGCATGAAGTCTTAGAGACTAAACATCTATAGTTTCGGGTGTCGAGCGCAGGGCATGTTAACGGAATATTTTATTTTTGACGCTAACTGTTTACTGTCTACAGTCCTGTGTTTCCTTTAAAAAAACATGTGACATGGTCTACTCGCTGTCACCGCGTTCGCTGAATAATATGTTAAAAGATATATGTATATCATTTGTCATTAATGAAATATAAAATTAAAAATACTTAATTATTATTGAAAAATAAAATAAGATAAAATAAATACTTCACCACCAACCTTAAAAGGTTTATGCATGGGATTCAATATTTAACCAGTATTGTAACCGCGTTTTTAGGCGGTAGGTATAATAAATATAATTTACTTATAACAAGATCAAGATATGTTTGTGTTTTTCTCTATTTCTATCTGCAATCCTGGCGGTTAAAAGGTTTAAAACTGCTTTGCTTTCATAGGAAGCAATATAGCGACGGTGTCCTATAAAGAAGGAACATTTCCTGGAAAATGATTACTCGCAGTTTTGCTCACCGAACCGACCGTATACACTTCCCTAGGGAACACCTACAAAGTCCCAGTCAATCTCCGAACACGGGCTCCCAAGTTTGCAACTCTCGATCGTGCTATTATATCGCAACGATTCAATTTCAATTCTGAGCTCTCGATTTTAAAACCCAATTTAGGTTGGCTCGAAACACTAATCGAAGTAACTGTTAGATTTCGATTTAATTAATGAGGTGCTTTGTAACTTGCCACTTAACTTCTGCAATATTAATAGAACTTTATCAAAAAGTCATTACAAAGGTTTTTAACGTCGTAATTATGTTTTTTAAACATGTTAATAGGACACAATTGATGAGTGTTGACCACAGATTTCCCAATACAGGAGATGGGGCAAGCCGCGTTTAAAGTGCGACAAATGTAAGCTCAACGAGCATACACTGGCTACCAGTTTACGCTCTGTGAGACGAGTCAAGATGCACGAATATTAGAAGAAATTACCGTTTTTTTTCCAAATTGCCATCCTGTGCAATTGTAACATGCCATCATCGCAATGAATCAGTAAATCTACCAAGAAATATAATAACTCTTCACAGGTAAGAACCGAAAAGAAATTGCGACACTGGGACTGCCTATAAACTTGACGGCTTGTCCAGTCTAATTGTATATTCGGATGTCTGTGGTGTTAACTCAGTGATACGAAATATGCATTTCGTATGACTATGTATAATATTTGACATTGCAATGGAAACATTTAAGACAATTTAGTATCGTAGGCTCCATACTAGTCGTCTAAGTACGTATAGTCTAGAAATTAATAAAAGCGTGGTATGTCCTATCCAGTTGTTGAATTTTTGAATTATAGAGATGTATTAAGCCGCAAGTATTCATTACTGAGATATGTTTAGTCACGTGCTCACGAAAAATTTTCAAAAAAATAAATCTATAATTACTGCGGTATTCCCAGTCGTGAAAATGAGTTTTATGATATGTTCTTTGTTTAATGTTTCGGCAATAATGATAACTAGGTTGGCTGACTTAAAAAGAGCTTTTTTAAGTCAGCTTCGGTGTAAAATTGCTGTAAAAGTTGCAAAAAAGCGCTTTTTCCACTAACCATATCGATCCAGACGTAAAACAAATATGAACTGCGTAAGCTCTGAAAGTATCTATTTTAATAACTTAAATATTTATTAAGTCTATCTAGACGAAGACACATGAGATGAAAATTTATGTTTACTTAATTATAAAGCTTTATACCTGGATAAAGCTTATGGATCACGTATTAATATAACGATGGTTCAATTATTCATGTTGGAATACAAAAAATATTAATTATTTTCATCATATGTAGCTAGTGGTTTACAAGTCTTCAGTTAATATGTGGCTAAATTACTGAAAACATAACATCATATGATGTTTTGTGTATCACAACTTAAGGGGATATAAAGAGCAAACAAACTAAGAGTGATACGGCTTTGTCCTTTTCCTTCTGCCTTTTAAACGTTAGGAACGTACTCGTTAATCCTTCGGAGTTGGTAGTGTTCATGGGTACTTCTTTAACAGTTTGACTTCGAGGATTCCAGACACAATGGAAAATCTATTGTTTGGGACGCTTTAAGATGTCACTGTCAGTCAAAAGGTTAAATTTATCAGGATGCACCACGGGAACCCAAAGTTATTTTAGATCCCAAAAGTTATATACACACCCCTAGTGTGACAAAATGACTATTACATATAAAAGACGCCCACGCGCGGACATAACCCGAACCAAAGCCGAACGTGTACAGAAATAACTAGTCCGCGAATGGTTGAGCGTCTATCAGTTTTCATTTATCGACAATCCAATTTCTAATAAATTGGGTCAGTCCGATCGGCGCGTAAAATAATCGGGAATCCTTCCTAGCCACTAGGACCCGGGGCGGAATTATTTCCCTCCTGTCATCAATGCTCGTCGTCGAATCTTCGTTCAATTTTTCCGTGATAGCAAAATCTCTGCGGAGCTGCATATTAAAATCATATTAAGCCACCCACGAACGAATGGTGCACTGATAAAAACTAATCTACCGTTATCTCTAGTCGACGTTCCATTTTTACTTTAGTGCGATCAGATTATGAGAACTTTCAGAATGCCAAATTTATGTTTTGGGGTACATTAAATTGTTTTTCTCTCTCGCTCTTCAACTTTTAGCAATCCACTGCTAATTTTACGCCAGAAATCCCGGCCCTCTGCTTTCCTCACTGATGCTTAGTGCGAGCAATTCTATTGTACTTAGTGTTTTTAACCCAATTATTCTTTAATTTATTTTATTATGATCACTGCTTAATCAAGGCGAAAAACACATTTTATTCACTAGCATTGCTTAGGGAATATTCCAGGCGTTTCTTTTCGTGTTTGTGATTAATTTCCTAATGGTTGCTATCTGGGTGGGGTGTTTCTTGTAATGGATTAATCGAGCCTTCAGATGAATTGTCTAAAAAGAATATATAGTTAATTACCATTCCTTCTGCTCATTCAGCTTTTGATAAATATAATCTGAATTGGTACCCACGCTTCTGTCAACACATTTGCATTAGTTTTCTTATCTTTATCATTCTTTAGTTTTCGTTACTGTATTTAACTGTTTTTTAAGCAGGTCTTAGAGTAATAATTTATGGATCTTTTAAATATTATAACGACTTTATTGTTCTATCCGAGAAAGAAGTCTGTGATTTCTACTTAGTTAAAATTTATATATTGTAAGAATTTTAACCGCATTAGTTACCTGTACCTGAATTTGTTGCCTTGAGTTGTTTTCATCTATTTGCTAACTATAGATAAGTTTTCAAGTGTTCGAAAGAAATAATCAAAATCTCCGCAACGATAAGTAAATACCTATAGAAATATTCCAAATATTGGATTTTTGTAAAAGAGATTAATTTGATGTTACACACGTGTTATCCTTACACACATTATTATAACTCCATCATGACCAGTTATAATTTAGCGAGTATAATATATCATTGTAACAACTAAATGCAAGAAATACTATCTTATTATAATTTTTTTTTTTAATTTTAGCAGCAGCAATATTTCAAATAAATAAGAGCACACAATTAAGATTTAGCGATAAAAATATCAAAAGGTTCAACACAATTTCGGATCAGAATTATTACACTAACAAGGTCAAAGAATGAACAAAAAATTGTTGACTGCGCTTGAAAATTTATATTATAATACATTAATGAAGGGTTTTTTGTTTCAGGTAAATATGCTTTGAAATTTTCAATATTCATGCTTGCTGAGTATTAGAATAATCTACTTTACACAAATTGTTAATTACGTAAGTACATAGTAAAAATAAAAGTTAGTGCTTTAAATAATCAATTATGGTAATCTAAATGTCTTTTGTTTTGAACGTAATAACTGGATAGTATTTATACTTCGCCTTTTTAGGGTTTCTTAGTCAATTGGCAAAAAATGGCAAAATACGTATTCTGTGTACTACAATAATATTTTCATAAGAAACTTGAAAAATAACATATCTTAGGCTTCCCTTTACATTGAACTGAAATTATGTGTTCTGAAATATGGGATTGATAAAATAAATGATGTACGGAACCATAAAAACTAACAAAGAAAATTGGTTTCAACGAGATCCAGTCAGTAGTTTTTTTATACGTGTGAACTAATATTTTATGTTACTTGCCGATACGGAACCTTTCATGGGCGAGTTCGACTCTTAGCCAATTTTTTTATTGTTACGAGTTAGCAAGTGCTTTATGGAGGAGAAGGGATTCTTTAGAACCATTAATATATTATATAGGAGTCGTAATAGAATCTATCAGGTACTTGTTTGCTAATTTTCATAAAGGAAATTCCATTGAACTTATAACTACAACTTTGTGATCCGTCTATCTACGTAAGGAATCAATTCTCTAAAGCAGTAGCATGCGCTCTGTATGTATATGCAATGAATACAGTGCATATCTTGCTTCTCGACTTACTTCGTGTATTCAGCACTTGTCCTTTAAAGCTGTGTGTGAGTCTTCATAAAGAGTTTTTTTTGTGATTAGTATCTATCATTTTGTATACCCTATTAATATTTTCGGTGTACGCTCTCACGAACATCATTTCAAATTTTATTTAGGAATAGCGTAATATTTATTTTAATATCTGCATAATTTATTTAGTTGAGGAACACGCTTTGGTGAATTTATTTGCAAAAACGGAAATCAGAGTTCCCATATATTTAAAAGGCAGCGGAAATATCTGAACGTCATCAGTTGACAGTAAGGTGGTTATTAAAGATGTCAACGACGGATAATCCCATTTTTATTTTAGCTTTAGCACCACATCGCTTACGTGGCCTGGTAGAACGTCGACGCTATTCTTAGAAAAGTATACATTTTTGTTTCTAGTAACATAACCTCAATAGATTTTTCCAAAAATATATTTTTCAGTAATTTTCTCATTTAGATAGAATAACAAGTTAATGTTTGTTAATAGGATCAAAAAATATTTTAAGGAGTATCTTCTTATTTCGGAAGGCAAGATTAGGATCGAATCGCCAATGCGAATTGTCTTTAAGGTCTCACTAACTCATTATTTGAGGAGAGTAACTGTATATTTCACTTACAATGACGGATTGAATTGTATTATTATAAGTCTCTTGAATGTAACGGTAAACATATCCAACTAAAGCCAGACGTGTTGCTACCCTACTCGAAGCCGAATAAAATATTCAACGGCCGTAATTTGAAAGCTTCCGGGTCACTTACTGCGAGCTTACCTTGTCATCTGGCGGCGTGATTGCTCAAACATGCACCTTAATCCTTTGGTTTTAAATTTAAATTCGATTGTGCGTGACCAATAGTCGGTAAAATATTGCAAGGTTTTAATAGAGATGTACGAGTTTATTAAATTGCGCGCGTTTAGGTTTTTAGTACCTACGACTTAATTATTATTAATTTGATTGTTTGGTTAGAAAGAAGTTTTAAGGTGTCGTTTTGCCTTAATAGGCAAAACAAGTTACTAACTAAGGTAAGTAATTGACGCCGATGCTAAATCACAAAGCGCAGTTGTATACGTAAAATTGTGACGCAAACATATAAAGTCACAGTATTCAATAATGAGCGTCGATGGCTGATAGGTATGAACTGTTGCCTAACGATCCGGACGAAGTAAAGTCTTTTCGAATTTTTGAAATTCAATGCGGAAAAAAATGGGAAACGTCGCGAGAAAATCTGCGCACGTCTACGAATTCAAGGGTAGTGCGTGAAGTCGGCCAATGCTGTACGGCTAGGCTCGTGCCCCTCTGGGCTGTTTATGGGCTGATGATTATGATTTAGTAATGTCTCTACCTGTCGCTTTTAGCCCGGAGCATAGCTTATACCAAAAGCATAATTGCTGTAGTTTTTTGTTTGTTATCGTTTGTCTTTTTTAAATATTTTTTTTCGAACTGACTACTGCTGTTGGCTGCAGATGGCCTTTACAGCTTCAACGGGCAATTGGCGAGCGCAGATAGCTCGTAGTGTTTAAAATTTACACAACGAGCCTTAGGGCGTCGAACCTCGGCTTAGGGCGTGGGGGGGGGGGGCTTGGTAGCCACGCCGGTTACGCGAATAGGGACTGTGCGAACCTACAGGGACACGCGACGACGGCCCCTGCTGGCAGGGACGGAATCTCGGTTGTCGATTTGTGAGTGTTGTTATATTGTTTAGTCTTCAAGGCAAGACTAAACAGCCATTATTTGAGTTTGCGTGTTACTCCTTAGGCTGCATCGTTACTCTCTATCACGTGAGATAGCAATCAAACGCACAATTTTTTTATAAGTCAACCAACAAAGTAACATGAATACTTGCTACAATACTTCGTTATATTTACAGGCTAAGTATTAAATGTTATTGTGGCGGCTATAAATTTATTTATTGTTTACGACTGATGTAGCCACCAGCACCATCGACTTGGTAATTTAGAGAGAAAACACGAGGTAGGTGTACTTATTTCAAGGACTGGCTGAACATTGATGTTTTTAAATACGTCTTGTTGTTTTTACAACTGAATACTAGGCCATAGGTGGCTTTTACGACTTTACCCCGCAATTTGCAACATCAGAGGGCTCTGAATCTTAAGTCTAAGAGCGTCCCCTCGCCGGACTTATAAATGTTTGGAGAGAAAAGCGATCCAGCACACTCGGGTTACGCAAAATAATGACAGAACAAACCTACTCGCCGGCGGAACAAATACTAGGACCTGCCTAGATAAAAGATCACTCTTTAATCGAGGGGCACAAGCTTACCCGTATAGGGTGATCCGTCGTCCACGCGGGCCCAGTGCGGGTTGGACGACTTTACGCACAACCTTTGAATCTCTTCGGAGGCGTGCGTATGTTCCCTCACGATGTTTTCCTTCACTGTAAGAGCGTCGGTTAACGCACATATATTTACGAAAATTCGCAATCACATTGGTATTAATTTATTTGATTCTGATTAATCTTCCTAACAAGTAATAGTTGTACAGTCATGCTAGAGAGCATCGTCGACCCTTACTCTTGGTTGAGTTTGAGATAAGCTTTCGGCGCCCTTTCGTCCATGTTTTGTCATTTTTATAACACCCTTTAACTTGATGACAATTATAATGACAGTGTGTTGACCTGATATTTTATTAAACATTTAATGAATATTGGTCTTATTTTGTTGTTGTGTTAGTTATTGTTAGGTTTTATGTCATAACTTTTTTTACCCTTACGAGTCCATGGTTTATTGGATCAGACTTTAAATACCTCAATATTATACAAATAGAGTTCAATGACAGTTTTCCAATACACATACAGATAGTAAATAAATAAGTTAGATTTTGAAGGAATCATATTCATAAGAAATGCATTTCGTTTATACGCGTAACACTTGTTATTTTTGTAAGTCGATAACAATGTGATAAAAAGTGACAGCTACTCAAATGACTATCTGTCAGTTTTATCGAAAATATATATTTTTAAATACTTTTTTCAGACACACTCGTATCTATTGGTTTTTGAAGTACATTCGATGCGTGTTGCGTCCAAGTCTGTAACGATGACCCCACCGTTTCGAGATAACGTTATCTCTTATATTAATTACTCGGAAACGTCACATTACGAGTTGGCAAGACAGAAACTCTCGAAAGAAACTCGATTTAAAATCGTTATGTTGATATTGTTTCGAGTACCTAGTATTGAGGACTATAAACTAGTGGAAAGAAAATGAATCGATCAACATTAGCCATCCATATTCAATTGAATACTTTCACTTTTCACTTCGCTATTATTTCTTCTAAACTAAGTTTTTAATATTATTATTTGAAGTTATTTAAATGTTAAGATCGTTTAATAATAGGTAGGAAATCATTTTTGTTTATTTTATCTATTTCGAAAAAGTTCACTTACCGAAAAATTTGTTAATATCAACACTAATATAACATAATTTTAAAAGGAAGGTATAAAACCTAGTTACTCATAGCAGTAAAATTAAATCCTTCACTAAGACACCCAATAAGTAGGTCTCAAAATGGTTTGTTACTCGTAATAAAATGGGGTAAAGAAATAAATTCATATACAGACACAATATTTTTAAATATTTTGTGTCTGTTCCGAGCGATCTCTGAAACGGCTGGACCGTTTTTGTCGGGACATTCATTGGCAGATAACTGATGTTACAAGAAAAACTCATTAGAAACTGTACTTGCGGTGAACTTTTTCGAAGCTTCAATACTAAGCAGTATTGAACTTGTTTTTGCAAAAACAATTCGATAATTTAGTAACTAAACTGGAAAACTTATCTTTTCGAGAAATTATGGTATGGGACTTAGTAAGAAGTTGCGTATAAAGATAAGATACAATACTTAATTACTCTTACAAGCGTAATGACAGTAAGTTGTTATACGAATAGAGTGTTTGAGTATAATAAACAGTTTATTAGTCTTCACTTTATCACCCACACTTCACAAGTATCGACTGGTTTTTATTTTGGAAAAGCATAGCATAACATAAAAAAATTAATATCTAGCAGCCTCTGTTATAAACTGTTAAGTACACTGATCATACTGACTTATCAGCGTTGAGTCCGCGTCGTGAGTTACTGCCCAAGCTCCCCATAGCTATTTTGGGCGGGAAGGCCTGTGCCCTGCAGTGGGTCGCTATTTGCTGATGATTTTCACTTATTTTTTCATTTATTCATAAAGGTATGCTTGCAGCTTAACAATGTTAGTACATCTTTATCTCTTCATAAATAAGGTTCACTTATGCAAGCCATTTACATGCACACTCAACATTGTCGTTGTAAGAAGCAAATAAACAGAATATAAAAATATGTAATATTTATTGTAAGATAAATGGAAAAATAAATGTTAAATACACTTACTATGAAGCATGACCATATTTGTTACTCTAAAACGAAAAAATAACTTATATACTATAAAAAATAACTAATTGATTTTGATAGATCGTACCTATTACTAGACTTTATTATTTTTTCAATTTTAGTTTACGGAGCAGAATAACACAGACTGTCTTATGCACGAATTACTACGGGCACGGGACTTCATGAGTAAGTCCGCGGCTCGCTTCTAGTACTCAATAAGTAATAAAGCACTAAGTCATGCGGACGTTGTTTTAAAAGCTGCGATAGAAATGCATTGTACACAGCCACACTGCAGGGGCTAATGAAGGAAAATGGTAAGCGATACTCCAAATGAAACAGAAAAAAATACCGTACATATACAAGTAAACCACGACGTGTTTTGCACTGTTAATTAATCCATAACTACTGTATATGTTTTTTATGACAAAAATGAACGGGATAGTCACTTTGGTCATCTGATGGTAAGCGATACGCCTGGCCATGACAGACGCAGTGTTGAAGGAAATGAATAGTTGAAAGTTATTATTATCCCGTCATCCGAGACAGCAGATGCTAGGTCTCCCATACCCTGAAATTTCCTAGCTGCAGTGCTCTTATCCCGACACACAAAAGTGTAAAACACTTTATTTTACGAGACGATATCTGGCACCTAGTAACTACCTAGACGACTTAGTACCGAGTCTACCACCAAGTAATAGTGATGTATCATGTACATCTCATCACTAACGAAATTTATTCTTCCACATAGAGATATTTCATAACCCAATATGAGGACCCATCAGGTACTGTCCATTGGGACAGTTTCTTTACTTGCTTGAGTGCAATTGTGCGATATGAAACCCTGAACATTTATTAAAACAATAAAGCAATCTTAATATGTTTGTGCATAGTGTTAAAATCACAAGCAAGCTTCTGAGTTCAGAACAAGATGGCGCTGCGTCTGGAAATATTTATACTAGATTTGTAACGATTTTCCTGGTAACAAATATAGGCTAACACGCGCTAATTGTGTCACACGTTCGGAATCCATAGCTGCAGTACATTATTTTGAGTGATCGATATGCTCCTGGAAACAAGCCAAGGAGTGCCGAGGAAGCCGTTTCTAAGGCAGGTCGGCCAGTCGGCCGGTTATAACGTAGATACACTAAGGACTAAGTAGACTATTTTGGTACAGCTTGCGCGCACTTTGTTTCAGCTGCGTTATTTAAATTTAGAAGGTTTATTTTGTGTTGAATATGTTTTTTTGTTGTTTTTTTATTATTTTTAAGATGGATTTTTTTCAGACATGTTTTTTCTGTATTTTCGTGGCTTGAAGACTATTACTGAGTTGCTCTTTTTAGTGTATTTTGAATTAGCGTCATAAAGCGAAAAATATGGAGTTTATTACTCTTGTGCTTTAAATAGAAATATACTCAGTATTGTTTCATGTTAATTAAAGGCATAATCTCTATTTGATCCTATAAACCTCGCGTATTACTTACACACATTTTAACCACCTGAACAACACAAAAAGAACACTTAAAAAATATATTCAGGAATCATGTTTACCATAATTGGTAAGTTCAGAAATAGCTAATTAATTCTGTATGTCCCATTTACTTCAAAGAGAAGCTTAATTTATGTATTTATTGTTACTACTAGAAAATGACACAAACAACATTCGCTAAGCATTATTAATGCTCCATGACCCAAAAACGGAATTATAATTTTCATCATTCCTTTGAACTATTTTGCCCAAATAACCGGGTGCGTATCATTTTGTACAATTTAATTACATCTAATTTAAAATACATTACTGACTAAGTAAGGTTAGATCAGAACATTGGGAGTCAGAGATTTATTATGAATTAGATCCAATAAAATTATACGGAATATTGAACACGCCAAATTATCTCTAAGACTTTCTAGAAACACAACGTGTAGGTCTGGTAAATACCATGTACTCGCTCTCTCTCTCTTCAGTCTGGTTTAGTCCACAGCTGTACATAGTTCCCCCCCATTGTCCATCCTCATCCAGTCTCTACCAGGCTTTCGCAAATCGTCGGTCAATCGGGCGTCCTACGCTACGCTTTCCAAGACGCGTTCTCCGTTCCAGAATTCGTAGATACAAGTACCTACATCCGATATGTCATAACTGGGAGTTTCATGTATTGGCATCCTTCGTCTTTTAATTATCGCTCTCAAAGGCTCTAGCGTAGGCTTCGTATCAAGGCGCCATTAGGGCTGTCAATTGTACGAAAACGAAAAAAAAAAATTAACTGGTAGGTAGAATTCAGGGTGTGGTTTTTGGCATAGGTCACGTTTTCACTTCCATTTGTGTTTTTTTAAGTACCTATAGTCACCAAATTTCATGCTATATCACTAAAAATAGCTATCTTGGAGTAACCAGTTAAAATTAAATTGATATGTGGATAATCATTTGAGATGTAATTAATTTTATAGTGAGCGTGATAGTTTTCCCATTCACAGTCTTTTTAAGTAGTTTACCTTTTTAGTTAAAACCTTAAATACGAAAAAGACAGTTTTGATTGGTATGGCTCTATTGCAAAAACTAAAGAATTCTATACAAATTGACAAAACATTTGGCAACCCTTATCCGGATCGATCTGGTTGGAACTAGTCCAAGGACCTCAGACGCACCGCTGCATCTATTATGTCCTGCAGGCTCCGATATTGCATTTCACTTCGCACTTTCACTTGGGATGAAAGGCTCACCGACCCATGACTATCATCCTTATTCCTCTTTATTTGAAGATATATCACTTGAGATATATATATATATATATATATATATACGGGTTTCGGTTCCCGGAAGTTGTATTACCGTGTAAGGGTTACCTAACATCAGCAACATATTAGGTTCACAAAAGTTAAAGGCTTAATTTAATAGTAGCTTACTATAAAAAAAAACTTGTTTGTGGAAAATCAAAAATGACGTTAGTGTCAATTGTTCTTTTTATGTAAAGGAATTAATATAATTCGACAATTATCGATAGAAAACATTGTCGACAGTAGTGACGACAGTAGTTCCCGTTAAGATAAGGCACAACAGAAAAATAAAGATACAATGATTTATCCCAAGACCTAACATAATATGAAAGATTTGGAAGTGGTCCAAGTTTTATTGATTTCGTTGTTCTACGTTTGCTTGTTCTAGGATACAATGCCATTCTGATACAATGTTATCGACATGGTTCAAGAGGTCTGTTAATGAGTATTAGGAATAGATTTTATAATATTTGTTTCAAATTTAAGACAAAATTTCGACGATTTTTCATGTTCGTAGTATATAGATCCACTTAAATGAACTCTTAATTGTCAAGAATAATTACGACAGTTTTACTCAATTGCATTCAAGTCGCTATTTCAGTGCAATACCCAAGGCGAGAATATTAAAGAACGGCTCTGCAGTAAGGCGCAGTGAAGAGCCAAATTATTGAATCGATGCAGTTGGAACTAATCCAAGTTTAAGTACAAATATACAAAATTGGGATAACGATGTACAAAATAACGAACACGTTTTAGAAAATCATTAAGGACGTTTTCTACAGGCTGTCGCTAAGGCAAATAACCACTGCTAGACGTTTGAGAAGTGCACAATCGCTTTCATCTTATTCTTCCTACAAATCATCAGTATAGGTAATATTCATGATGTTAGACTTATGTAATGGTTGAGACGTCGGCTATTACACCAAGGGTTCCGGGTTCGATCCCCGGGCAGTTGGTACAAACATTTGTTTATATGAACATGTATTTTTGTATTGATCTGGGTGTTTGCTATGTGTAATTTGTATGTATTTGCAAAAAAAGTATATATGTATGTTTATACGTTGTTTAGTATCCATATCATAGGCTTAATGCTTAATTTGGGGCTAGATGACGCAGTATGATACTTATGATTATCCTTTATAGAAACCGTTATGTATTTTTTAACCTGCTTGCCTAATACGATAGGATCACTTGTCGTTCTAACTAGGGAAGATTTATTAGTGAATAAACTAAGCTTATAGAAATCCGAATGACCTCCTAACACCCTAATAATTCTTTACCGCTCGATCAAAGGCCTAAATAATGGCGGGTCATTTACAAAGCAACATGCATTTTGGCTGGTTCAAATTGGAAAATTTTGTTCAATATATTCTGTTTGAATGTGCTCAATTTGTACATTTTATTCATCAGTTACTGCCTAACGATGCGTTTGCAAATTGCCCAGAGTCCGCGGGAAGCGGTTTTTGATTGTTTAGATATTATGTAAATTATGTCATTATAGTGATCGTTTTCTATTTAGCTTAATTTCCCGACTGCTGTACGAGTAGGAGAGTTATGTTTTTACGTATATTGTTTGATTGCGTCAAATTAAACTACAAACATAATTTTTTTTTTACTTGTGTTACTTGAAAATTCTTTATTTTTATTCAATTTAGTTTTTATAAGACACTTGATGGTAAATTCAATTCATTTAATCAATAATAAATTGAAAAACTAGTTTGAATCTACCGGCTTTAAAATACTCATGTATAATATAACATTTTCTCATAAGTCCAGTGTTACAAATACGAACATATTCTTTTTAAAACTATTTACCGGTAACTGTTTTTGATGATTATATTCAATAGGCTTTCATGTAAATACATTTTTACTACACATCACGGGATATGGTACTATTACTACTAATGGGAAAGAAATTCTATGTTCAAAATATTTGTGTGGATACTCCAACTTGTTCTACTAATTCACCAGTTAAACTGAAACAAGCTTTGAAACTAACGGGCTGCTCATGACGTTGGTAACGAAGCTTCAATAATCATTACGTATTTTAACCCTCTATCCCGATATATCGAGCGAGAGTAAATTTGAGAGAAGCACAATTCGGAAATCGCATTATTCCAAAACCGCGCAATTTCGGCTTCCATATTCCCGAATGAAATAGTCCCGTTTTAAATTAGTGTGAGTACAATCGACACACTAATGCGGTTGTAGGCCTGATAACCAAACCACTAGATGGGATCAAAATGTTGATTCCATGGAAGAAATACAAAATTTAACGTAAATGGAAAATGGAACAGGATACTCTAATTCAAATATGGAACGTACTGCTTCCTTATTCCTGCGTACCTTCAAACTTTTTAGTTTCGAGAACTGAAACAGTTTTAAGCAAGCAAGCAAGTTTACATTCTAATTCTATGTCAATAACACCTTTAAACCCAATGATATTCTGTATATATAAAGGTAGATACGCTATCCGTGCCGCAAAAACGAACCGCCGAAGAGAGTACAATTTGTACTCTTTTGTTTAGGTAAATATGTTCGAAGTTCGAAATATGTGTATGTGTGCTGTTACTGCACTCGGAACACTTTTTTCGATTGTTTTGTGAGCATATCACGAATCCATACTTTTTACATCATTGTTTAAAACCGCTATTATTTTCAATATGTATAGCCAAATCAATTACGGCAAGACGATTGTAAGGAAAACGTTTATAATCCAGCTGGAAAGATTCTCTAATAAAACCCTCTTCTCTAAAAAAATATATGGTCTATACAAATAGACAATATACAAAAATATAATGGTTATGTAAAATTACACAAATCTTCAGATTTATATAAAAAAAATCTTTCGTATTTATCATTTTTCCAATTCTCTTAGACATTCTCTTAGAATAATAGAAACCGGCGTAATATTCGGCATGAATTCGATACTCACACATTCACAAAAGACGAATCATGACTTGAACCGTAAAGGGTAAGCCACCTTAATGGCGTAAATAATTAGTTTAAGGGTCTGGGTGTGATTCTGCTGAATGTAATACACTGTGTATTGTGAGCAATAATGGACGTAACAGCTCATATATCACTCGTAGTTTAGATTTAACTCTTGAAAGCAACATTATTCCTTTATTTTGTTTGAAAATGTTTTCAAGATGGTGTTACATTTAAAAACATCATTTATACTCATGTTTTTATTAAACCTTACTAAGACATAAGCTCGCCAACAATGAGCAGTCAAAGTGGTATACGAATAATGATACCTGATAACATATAC